>CM060734.1:49325123-49557507 GCA_030704615.1 Takakia lepidozioides | reverse complement strand
CACAGGGGTGGCAGGAGATGCCAATGTACAGGAACCAGTACCACCACCCACGACAGGTCAGTGTCCAGTACTGAACCTGTGGTTACTACAACACCCACAGCCACCCCACCACAGCCGAGGTATGGGGGCATGCAGCTTTTAACCCACCTAAAAACTCTCCAGCTGCCAGGGAAGTTACATTGGCTATGATTATGCCCTTCAACCAAATTCCCCATCTGTTGGATGTTGGCTTGGAAAAGAATGTAGTCCTCCGCACATTCGCACATTACTACCAATCAATTCGTATTTGGCTGCCATGGCAACCAGAACTAAAGTTCTTCCAAACACTCGACATATTGAAGACTCATCACTTGCACAATACTGGCACGAGGCAGGTAACCGATGTTGAGGAATTGGTTGCTTTCCAGGTTGTACATGGACTCATTTATACCAACCAAGGAGATAGCAAGTATTGTCATGGGGTACGGGCTATATACGCTGCTTGTTTTCTGGTACGTTACCACATGAGCAACAAAAAGATGCAAACACGCTTTCAAAGTTACTCCAGTGGAGATCATTGGGTATTACCTTCGGTGCCACCTCATATGTACCTATATGACCCAAAAGTTATGATGCAAAAGGATTCTCAAATTCGTTCATGGTTTCAAGCAGCCTGCACAATTTGTCAACACAGAAATTCGGACTTGATGACATTTTCTATAAGGGACATATCGCATGGAAATACTTGCACGCGGCACCAGTAATTGGTACCCCACTCACCTGGACAGACAAGGAGCTCAGTTTCTACACACAATTTTGCTGTTCAGCGGTTACCACCAGGTTGTAAAATGCAACTTCCAGACATGGTAGGACAGCATTGTATGCCCCAGATGCTTCCACAAAAATTTCGAAAATTAAAACACCTGAGAGGCGATAGGATTCTGATACAACTGTTTCTTCTTCACAAAATTCTTTTGACATGGGAGAAGACTATGCAATTCAGATGGAAGAAAAGAAGACGAAGGGGATCTCCCTATGCCGGAAAGGTTACCTCGATATCACCTCCAGAGGGCCTCATCTTATCCAGGTAGTGATCAACCATCTCCATCAACCAGAGACAGACCTCGGGCTCGTACACACAGCCCACCCGAAACTCTCAACGTCAACAAGGTGCTCACTCACAAAGGGTTGCTACTCGGAAACAGTAAACCGTGAGGACACGGCTTTTTGAGGGGGAGGGAAGGGTAATGTTAGAGGACTGTAGGGGACTTAGACACTTATACGGGATCTGTAAGGTACCCTTAAATTTTGCACAGACTGAGACAACAGGAGCCTTAGGGGTGACAGCAGCGCACTGTAGAGGGGGTTACATAGCCACACCCGCAGCCGACACAACAGCTCACAGCCCCCACAGCCAACACAGCCCGTCACAGTCGTCACAGAGCCCACACAGCCCGTCACAGTCTTCACAAAGCCCACACAGCCCACACAGCCCGTCAGCCAACACATCACCCCAAACCATCGACACAGCCCACACAGCCAGTCACAGCCCAGACACAGCCACAGCCACACAGCCAGTCACAAGCCCACACAGCCAAAACACAGCCAGTCACAGCTTGACACAAGCTGTCACGATAATATGGGAACGAAGAGTAGGGACAGGGAACGACTGTGTGGAACACACCTTTCACAGTGAAGGAACTGTTAGTTCACATACGACGGTTAGAGAGGGAAACGGTTTAGAACCGCGATAGGAGGATAAGGGAGGACCGGGGAGTAGGAAAGGGATCATTATTCGGGAGGACTTCGGAGACAGGCGGGAGCTAAGATCGAAGAGCACATGAAGGAGAAAAGAGGATTATGGAAGCTTTGTCATATGCAAAGCTAGAGTGATATTGTAGAGTAGATTAGAGACATAATGGATTCGGCCTGATACCTGATAAATCATAATCTGATACTTATACGATACAATCCCACTGTTAGAGAGATCTGAGTGAAGCTGTGGATTGAATGGAGGAGTTAGGAACCGATAATTGATGAAGCAAACTGATACTTAATTATCAATGTAAGGTAGCAAGATGAATGCGGGAAGGAAACAAATAGGAAACACCCCCATGATACACTAGCTGTAGGTCCTGACTGATTGTTCTGCGCGGGGCTGAGTACTTAGAGATTTCCAACTCTTCTATCTTGGAGTTTCCTCCGCCTCGGATAGCGAGGGAGTGGTGAGTAAAAGCCGCGCTACAGCAGCCTGAGCTCATTCATCTCGCTTTGGGTGAGCTTCCGTGGTGCTTTGCCCTCTACTGGCCCTTGTGCTAACCAGACCTGCATAAGGCTGTTATCCACCAAGTTGCTTGTGGTTTCCCTGAGAGTTTGCTCCTCTCTCAGCTTGTACAATTCCAACTGCTGTTGTAAAGCCTCCATGCGCTTCGCCTGAGGTTCAACAATTGCGCATAAGCAGCAAGTAGATTATTGGCTTCCTTCCAAGCCTTGAGTGACCGCGATTTCATTTCTATTGGCCATGATGGTTTGTTGCAACTCCACGATGTGCTTCTCTTGATCAGCTTCAATCTGCCTGTATTGCTTGAAAGTATCTTCATTGCGACAGATTGTATTCTTCATATCGACAATGAGCTTCATTTGCTCAACATTCTCTTCTTCTGCCTTCGTACATTTTTCCGCTTGACTGTTTATTTCTTTTGTTGATTGGTCAAGCATAGTTGTAAATGTAGCACATTGTATCGCCATCCTGTTATGCACTGTCTGCAACTCCGTATGTAGTGCATTCAGTTCTTGCAACTTGCTTTCATGCTGCACCTGCATTTGGTATAGCTGTTGCTTATGTGCTTCGTGCAACTGGTCTTGCGCGAGGCCTGCCTCAATCAATTGTTGCTTGGCCAATTGCAAAGCCATTTCTGTATTTCCCAAGTCCTGCTTCATCTTGAGAGTGACCTCTTCATCGACCTTGTTTGCACACTCAGTGGCAAGTCGAGCCTCAAACTCCTTCCTGAGTTCCTCTTTCAAGGCTGTCAATTGGGTAATTGGAACATGGGATTTGACATAAGTCCCCAACAAATTAAGTGTCCTGCCTATGGAACTCATCAGAACACAGCATTGCCTGTTGAGGGTCATCATGGTGAGGTTGCTGCTGTTCCTCCTGATCTTCAACAGTGTGATGTCTCACTAACCATTCAGGCCATTGTCCCACCGGATTTTCTTCCTGAACTACTTCATCTATCACCGGTGCTACAGTGTCATGACCTTCCGCCTGTGGTACCTCCGACACAGGTGTGTGTATTATATGCACCTCAGGATTTCCCTTGGGCAACTGTTGCACCTCTGGGATTTCTGTCTCCTTGACCAGACCAGAATATTCATAGAGAAGGTCCCCCTTCTCTATTTCTGCCACTATCTGTTCTGTAGTTGGAATATCTAACCCTTCACTTTCCAATCAATTATTTTCTTGGTTGAGCTGCATGGATAACTTGTGACCTTGTGACAAGTCGTTCAGTTGGCTGTGATGGTTGTGATGCAGAAGTAACTTCCTCCTCCTCTCTCTGAAGGTCCTGCTTCCAGTAATAGCATTTCTCTGTGCTGCTGTGCCCCTTCCTGGCCATGAGCTTGGGAAACATTATCATGCGGAATCCGTGAAGCCAGTGGATCCGCCACTACAGTCTTTCCCCGTCTCTGCCTCTTAGTCTCGGGTTGCCTTGCTAGTCCACCCTCACTGTGTGAAGAGCCTTGCTCTTCCATTGCAGTTGTTTCTCTGGCTCAAACACTCCCATTTCCTTTCTTTCTTTCTGCATTAAGTATGCCAGAATCAAGGATTATTTGAGCAATGATTGGGCCAGACACTATGATAGGAGACTTTGCGGTAGTACCTTGTAATCTTTTCATCTCCTCTACCAGTGCGTTGTACATTATGTCCGCCCATTGTACCTCTTGTCCCTTCAGGCCTTTGAGTATTTCCTCCGTGAAGGATCTGCTCAAATACTGTTGGTTCTGTTTCATGGCAATCAGAACGTTCAATACCTGGCCTACCTCTTTTAACCCTGGGTACACAGCCTTGGTACAAGCATAACCCTGAGTTTTAAAGAAACTCCTTCTTGGAATAAGTCCTCTATTTGCAGTCTTGCCCTGTGTTGCTCCACATGCACCTGACCTGCTGGCAATCGAAACAATTGCTGGAGGTATAGGGGAGTAATCATTAATTCAACTCCCTTCACCGTTGTTGTTCCTGTCCTTGGCTCAAAGTTCTGCAAAAATTGTAACATGTATTGTCTATGGTGTAGTGTCCAATCTAGGCTTTGCAATCCTTGCAATCTCAGCTCCTCCAGTATCTGTATCGCCTGTGTGGTAGCAATTGTTTGTTTCTGCAGAATTGTGGTGCTCTTCACCCTGATTTCCTCCATTCCTCTCACTCTCTTCATTTTAGACTCACAGAACTGTTTTGGCTTGTAACAACTGCAGGAATGCCTGTAGTGCACAAAGCATAAACGTATGGTTGCGCAGAAAGCTATGGGTATTTCTTGTAAGCCTGCGGGGCTTGCAAGCATTGCTCAAGAGAAAAGCTCTGCTCTGTCCTTTCGTGTCTATGCCACTGCGTAAGTAATATTGCGAGCGTATAGTCTGTTAGTTCCTCCATAGTTTCCAAGTTATAGCATTTATGGCCTGTCCTGTCGAGACGCCCGTTACTCAGAACGACGCCGCCTCTTGCGCTCAATTTCCCTCCATTTTCTTGATCCTTTCTCTGGTTTTCTATTGGCTGTATCCGCTGTGACTGGATTTTAGATTTTATCTTCTTTAGTGGACTTCCCTCTTGGATAGTCCACTAGGATCACACATGTGACAAGAATTCGGCTTTTCTGTATTGCGTTCGTCCGTTTCCCTTTTTCCGTACTCATTAATGGGCCTGGCTTTCATCCCTTTTGACGGCCGTTCTTGTCTCTTTCTTTTTGACACCTGTCCTTGCTTGCTTCATTGTCGGCTGTGTGTCGCGCCCTGACCTCCACGTGTCTATTTTTAAAGTAATTTCCGTTTTTCCTCTTCTCCGTCCATTTTCCTGAAGTTATTATGTGTCCACTTGTCACTGATTCTATGGATGGTGTAACTTAGTAGGCTGTGTTGAGCTGTGACAGGCTGTGTCATACTGTGTTACACTGTGATAGGCTGTGATGCACTGTGGTAAGCTGTGATAGGCTGTGACACGCTGTGGTGGTTGTGATAGGTTGTGTTGCGCCGTGCTGGTATGTGATAGGCTGTGTTGTCGCCTTTGTTGGGCTGTGATAGGCTGTGTCACGTCGTGATGGGCTGTGATAGGCTGGTTGCTCCTTGATGGGCTGTGATAGGCTGTGCTTTGCCTGATGCTGTGATAGGCTGTGTCACGTTTGTTTTGCCCCCCTGGTCATATATGCTGGGCCTAGCGACAAGTGTTCCATACTCCGTTCGTAACACTGGTGCAGCCCGTGACTGCTCTTGCGGTTCAACATGCAAATCATGCTGCAGGGGTTTGTCATGGATACCACTGTACCCCTTCAACTTATTTGCATTGACTCTTCCCAGCATTTCTTTGTTAATGGTTTGTAACATGGCGGTGTTGTTATCATACATCTTTTGTATGACATAAGGTCTTTCCACGGTGATTTAAGCTTAGAAGCTTGAATCTTTCCTTTCTTCTGCAACCATAGAACCAAATCCCCCGTCTTAAAAGTCTTTAACTTGCCTTCATCAAACTGTTCCTTTCGCTTCATCTGAATTCTGGTCATATTATCAGCTGCATCAGCACGTACTTCTTCCACATGGTATAATTCATGTTTCCTGACCTTGATGGAGTCTTGCAATTCCATTCTTTTTCCCCACTCCGTTCTCATGGTAGGTAACAGGAATTCCACTGGAAGTAAGGCTTCCATACCATAAACTAATTGGAATGGTGTATACTTAGTGGTGACTTTATATGAAGGTCCTGTATGACCACAAAGCTGTCAGCAGCTTTGTATCCCAATCCGTTCTGTTTGCATTGACTATCTTAGCCAAGATAGTACATAGTATTTTGTTGGTAGCCTCTGCCTGCCCATTACCCTGTGGGTAATATGTTGTACTCTTTCTATGCACAATCATAAACTCTTTAGTCAACAACTCAATGGTCTCATTCATGAAGTGACTTCCTTGATCACTGATAAATTCTAAGGGACAGCCAAATCGTGTAAGTATGTTCTCGTACAGGAACCTTGCTGTGGACTTGGCTGTGTTGTCCCTCAAAGCTTTAGCTTCCACCCACTTTGTAGTATAATCAGTGGCTGTAATTATGTACCTGTTTCGTGTATTCTTGGATGGTGGGTTAATTGGTCCAACAAAGTCTAGTCCCCATTTCTGAAATGGTTCCGTAGGCATTGTAGGATGCAAGGCCATCCTTCCAGATCTCTGCAAAGGTCCTAGCCTCTGACATTCATCACACTTCTGACAATACTCGTGTACATATCTTGAACAAAGTAGGCCACCAGTATCCTGCGAGTAGTATCTTTCTACTGGTAGTCTCTTCTCCAAAATGACCTCCAGCCACTCCTTTATGAACTTCCGCCAAAACTTTATTTACTTCATGGTGGTACAAGCATCGTTTTAGTACTCCATCAGGTCCTAACTTATACATTCTGCTTCCTACCATAGTATAAGGTAAAGCTTTGATAGCGATTCTCTTCCTCTGCTCCTTACCATAACTAGGTGGGCACTGACCATGAGCAAGGTAGTATCTGATTGGCCACTGCCAATCTAACCATTCATCTGCACTTCCTTGCACCTCCATTACAAATAAACTCGCATCAGGTAACTGATCGTCCACTCCTGTGGCGGCCTCTCCTGTTGTTAGTCGTGACAAATGATCTGCCCACAGATGCAAACGGCAGGCTTGTAAATAACCTCGAACTCAAACTCATGCAAGATTATTAACCACCTCGCTATCCTTCCACTTATCAAGGTTTGTTCACCAGATATATCAGAGCCTGGTGATCCACATAAAACATAAACTTTCTTCCCCATAGGTAATGCCTGAATTTCTTCACTGCATAATCATTGCCAATGCTTCTCTTTCCGTTGTGCTATAGTTCTCTCAGCACTGTTCATCAACGGCTAGCATAGTACACAGGTGAATCTATATTCCCTGTAACATTCTGGGCTAACACCGCTCCCAACGCTTCTCCTGATGCATCGCATGAACATGGAATACTACATGCCAGTGAGGGTTAATCAGCACAGGTGTAGTTGTTACTGACAGTGTAAGTTCCTCAAATGCCTGTTGACATTCCGCTGTCCAGGCAAACACTGCATCTTTCTTCAGAAGCTTGCTCAATGGTGCTGCTATTTGTGCATACCTTTTGACAAATCTTCCTGTAATAACTGGTTTGCCCAAGGAATCTCCGTAGACTTTTAACATTCACTGGTGGTGGAGATGCTTTAATGGACTCTGTCTTCCTGGATCCACAAGGAGTCCCTTCTTACACACAATGTGTCCCAGAAGCACCCCTGAGTTCACACAGAAAGTACACTTCTCTGGATTCAGGCCCAGACCTCTCATCCTGCATCTGGCCAACATAACTCCAATTTATGCAAGTGCTCACTCTCTTAGAGCTGTACACACTGAAATCATCCAAGAATACCTGCATGAAATCATCCAGATACTCATGAAAAGATTCACTTATCACTCTCTGAAAGGTCGCTGGTGCATTACAAAGTCCAAAGGGCATGACTTTGTATGCATAAGCCCCCCAGTCTGTGATGAAAGCTGTTTTCCCTTGGTCTTCTTCTGCCACTTGCACTTGATTATAACCACTGAAGCCATCCATGAATGAGTACATCTCATGGCCTGCCACAGTGTCTAATACTGCTTCTGTGAATGGCAAAGGGAAAGGATCTTTCTTCGTACAAGCATTCAGCTTCTTATAGTTCACACATACTCTTAGTTTGCCATTCTTCTTGGGAACTATAACAATGGGTGACAACCAAGTTGTATACTCTATTGGGTATATAAACTTAGCCTCAGCCAACTTCTTTACTTCTTATCTCTTCTCCAACCTTCTGTGCGTAGTTGGGATTCATTCTATACCTCCCTGCTTGATTGGTACTGACCCTGGTTCCAGTTCAATCTTATGCTGACAGACTTCAGGTGGTATCCCTTTTAGATCCTCATAGCTCCAAGCAAATACATCTCTGTATTTGATGAACAAGCTTTTAGCTTCTTCGAAGAATTCCGGCTCCAAATCAGCTCCTACTTTCACCATCCTCGGTTCCTCCTGAGTTCCCACATTTACTTCTCTCACCTGCTCATCAGCTGTGATTGTCCAACCAGTCACCACTTCATCCTCCTGTAAGCTCACAGTGGCTGGTTCTTCTAGGATTTTATTTCTCCTTCTCTTTCTTCATAGAAATGTGATGGGTAAATGCTGGTTTCCTCTTCAGTTGGTGTTGCTGTCACTACACCACAGCAGATACCTCTCAAACAACTTAGGCTTTCCAGCCGCATCTCTGCAACCTGCTCCCCACTCTGGGTGTGCAGCAAATAGGGTAGCTTCCTGCTCCTCATCCAGTCCTCCTCTCCAGTCATACTCTCTGACTCCTCGAGGTCTTCTTGTAGCAGGTAATCTACTAGATTTCTTTGTGGTAATTTGTATCTCGTGTATCCCATTATGCACGGTTAGTAACTGAGAATTCCAGTCATGGAATACCCTGGCCTGTTTCAGCCACGGACGTCCCAATAATAAGGAGTAAGCCTCCATGACTTCATCCATTTTTAATACAGTTACTGTGATCATAAAGATCATTTTCTGTATCTGTATCTTAACTCCTCTTATTAATCCCAATGGCTGCACACTTCTTTGATCTGCCATTGTTACTGTAAATGGGGCTGGTTTCATGTTACTTAGACCAAGCTTCTTCCTTAATTGGTCTGTCATGATATTTACTCCAGAACCACCATCTATCAGTACATCAGTTAGTTCTGTGCTTCCAATTCTCAATTGGATTACTGGCATAGAATCATCAAAGTCCATGACTGGTTCTCGCCCTTCCGGCTTCACATTATAACTGGTCACCTTGCTGTTCAGGTCTGTGTTTCCTGTCTCTTGGGCAATTCGATTGATTGCTTGATACAGCCTGTGCCTACAATAAGGTGCCACAGCTAATAGCTGTCCAATGGTAATTTCTTCTGCTTTGGTCTGACATATTACTTCAGCCAAAGTCTCTTCATTACTTTGCATGTCTGCATCTTCTTTTTTCCTTTCTTCCTCACTCCCTTCTTTTTCTCCATCCGAATCAGAGGAATCTGCCACAGGAATATCAGTACTCTTTTGCATTTCCCTTATAGTATCTGCCACTTCCTTGTGCAGTTCCTTCTCATCTTTCCAAGTCTCTTCATCTTCAGGCATATCATTGCCACTTCCAGTCTCATCTTCTTCCTCTTCTACTGGAGGTATTAGTTTGGCTTTACTTCTTGTTACTATCATTGTACTTACTTCTGGTACAACACATGGCCTAACCATGTGAGCTGCCACCACTGGCCCCTCATTCACAGGAGCTCTCATCTCATTCTGGTGTCTTATCCAGAATGAACAGGCTGCCTTGCGATGTCCTGGCTGATTACAATAGTAACATAGCTCTTCACCATTGGGTCCTCGCCCTTGGTCTGTTCTTGGATTATTTCTATAATCCTGATTCCCGGGCTGGTAATTCCCCCTTGGATTACCCTGATAGTTGCCTCTGGAATTTCCTTGGTAATTCCCTCTTGAATTACTCTCCCTTCCATGCCATTGTTATAACCACCAGACCTACCATAGTGGTCCTGATCATTGTTTCTTCTTGGCTGGGGCTGCACCTGATGCACCCTTACTTGCCTAGGTTCTCTTGCAGCTGTCCTTCTGTTGTAGTAACAATTCTCAGTAGAATGGTTATCCATTTTACAGATAGTACAGTGTTTCTCCTTCATGTGGCATTCTGTGGTGGTATGGCCTTCATTCTGGCACTTTGCACACCATACACCTTCCTCCAATGTGTTGCAGCCTCTGTGGCATACTTCTTCAAGATTTCTTCCAATTTTTTTTCATAGTTATCCTCTTCAACTTCTCCTTTCTCTTACTCTTTCTTTTTAGTTCTTGCTCTTCTTCTTCATCTGACTCATCCTCAGAGTCCTCATCTTCTTTTTTCTCTCTCCTGAGCATTCCCAATTGCTCAATTCTGTTCGCAGTTTCAAATGCCTCCTCCACTGTATTATGGGGTAACATATCCACTTTCTTTGCAACTCTGGTCTTAGTCCACTCACAAACCAAGTCTTCTGTAAACCGGGTGCTGGTACTGCAGCCAGCTTTTAGCTCATCATCATTCCATCTCTTCATATACTCTTCAACAGTTTCATGCTTCTTCTGCTTCAGCTGTTGTAAACTTCCATACACTTCATCCTCAGTTTTACTTGTCCTGAACCTATTTCGAAATGCTGTATTCAAGCCATTCCAGGTTAGGAAATGATTATCAGGGAATCTTGCATACCATTCACTTGCTTTCTTGATAAGTGAACAAGAAACAGTCTCATCTTGGCATCATCATCGCCATTCTCATTGTTCACTATACACATGTGCTCAAATTGGCTAATGTGTACATCGGGATCCCCTTTTCCTGAATATATTGGAAAGGGTGGTTTTGCCCGTGTTGGTTGTAACGCCATCTGTGGCCCTACCTTCTGCCCACTGACAGGTGCTGGCACCCTTGCTGGTGCTGGTCCTTCTGGACCTGTTGTTTTTGTGTGGTGGATCTTCCACCAAGTGGTGGCCCTTGAGCACTCCTTGCTTCTGGCCCCACGATATTCACAGTATTCCCAGCTTCAGTTGCACTACTTCCCACACTCCCTGTCCCCCCAGAGCCAGATCCAGGCAGCCCCGCCTGATCCCCCTGAGCCGACACCTTCGTTGGCCTGTGATCCAAGTGCTCCACTTGATCCAGGTCCAACGGGTTTGGATGTCCTGGTTGTAGTCTCAACCTCAGCTGTTGGGTCTACTTCTTCATATTCTTCCTCTTCTAATTTCTTCTCTCTGTTTTCATCCTCCAAGTTCTGCCCTTGGGTTTCTTCTTCACTCATGTAACTCAACTGTAATGGTGTTGGAGAGTCTGAACTCTCCGTTGGCTCTGCCACATCCTCTTCTCCTTCTTCATCTCTGCTTCAGAAAACTGGAGTTCCTGCTTTTGGTGTTCCATGCCAACTCTTATCAAAGATTTTGTCAAGTCTTTTATCCAAGGATGTACCTCAGATCTTTCACCTCGTGATTGATCTTCTTCCTGTACCAATTCCCTTAATCTTTCTTGCAAAGAAACAGAAGGAGTGGCATCCAACTCTAGTTCTTCCGGTATAGGTGATGCACTCTTTGATCTTGATGGTGTGAGAGGTCCAGATGATTCCCCTATGTCTATTCCTCTCTCTCCCAAAGATATGGATAATTAGCTTTCAGATAGCTTTCTCTTTTTGCTGAATATCTCTGTCGTCTAGCTTCTCTTTCATCACTCATGTCCCATGTCTTTCATTTCTTTAATGTGGCAATAACCAAAACTCTCTTCTGTAATATCTCTCGTATATGCCTGGGTTTCTTTCAAGCTTCAATGCACCCTTGGCTATACTTGAAGTCTCCGTTACCATATAACCATATGGCAAACAAGTCTGAAAAGCTGTTCTTGGTGTGAGTTTGATCCACAAAATATCCTTTGGAATCCAATTCTTTACCAGTACAAGCTCTTCATGCATATGAGTATAAACATTCACCTTTCTTTCTTCCCAGCCTTCAAACTCTACTCGTTTAATGGATAGCAATGCTATCACATAAACCAATGTTGGTAACACACGTGCTCTTCCTCTACAGGCTACCTGATAAATCTTTATCACTCCTTTCTCCAGACCCCATTCTGGATCAGCATCATGCACTCGTTTAAGAATATTTTCTTTACAACCGTCTGGCAATTCCAAGAACCTTTGAAAGAATTTTTGGACAATCTTTCTTCCTTCGTTCCACAGGGAATTTGATTCACTTCAAATTCTTTAATGGTCCACCACCATGATCCCACCAGATGCCTGTCACATCTGGTTGTTCATGTCCCAGGTCCCCAGTATGGTCGCCAAATGTCGCGCGGCTGTTACTCACCCATCCTTCGCTATTCGAGGCGGAAACTACCAAGATTGAAGAGTTGGAAATCTCTAAGTACTCAGCCCGCGCAGAACAATCAGTCATGACCTACAGCTAGTGTATCATGGGGGTGTTTCCTATTTGTTTCTCTTATGGTATTCATGTTAACTATCTTACCATTGATAATTAAGTATCAGTTTGCTTTATCAATCTATTGGATTCCATCACTCATCCATTCATTCCACAGCTTCACTCAGATCTCTCTACACAGTGTGATTGTATCGTAAAAGTAATCGATTATGATTATCAGGTTATCAGGCCGAAGCCATTGTGTCTCTAATCTACTCTACAATATCATTACAGCCTTGCATTACAACTATCTTATCCTCTACTCATCACTCTCTATCTTCACTGCTTCTTCATCTCTGCCCGATCCCTCTCCTCTATCACCAAGAAGTCCTCCTCCGATCTGTGAAATCCCCCTCATTTCCTTCCCCCGTTTTTCCCTTTATCTTCCTATCCGCGTTCTAACCGTTTCCCTCCTAACCGTGTCTGTGAACTAACAATGTTCCCTTCGCAGGTGTTGTTCCCCACAGTCGTTCCTGTCCTACTCTTCGTTCCCTATGATCGTGACAGATGTGTCAAGCTGTGACTGGCTGTGTGAAACTGTGACGGGCTGTGACTGGCTGTGCGACTGTGTTTGGTTGTGTTCGGGCTGTGACGGGCTGTGTCGGCTGTGTCGGCTGTGTCGACTGTGACGGCTGTGTTGGCTGTGTTGGCTGTGACGACTGTGACGACTGTGACGGGCTGTGTTGGCTGTGATGGCTGTGTGGGCTGTGACGGCTGTGTGGGCTGTGACGACTGTGTTACCCCCCTCTACAGTGCGCTGTTGTCACCCCTAAGGCTCCTGTTGGTCTCATTCTGTGCAAAATTAAAGTACCCTACAGATCCCCCGTATAAGTGTCTAAGTCCCCTACAGTCCTCTAACAGGAACCACGTGCTCTCCTCTACAAGGCCACCTGATAAATCTTTTATCCTCCTTTCTCCAGACACACTCAGGGTCGCATCATGCCTCTCTTAAGAATGTTTTTCTTTACAACCTTCTGGTAATTCCAAGAACCTCTGAAAGAATCGTTTGGACAATCTTTCCTTCTCAGTTTCATAGGGAATTTGATTCACATCAAATTCTTTAATTCTCCATCAACCATGATCCCACCAGATGCCTGTCACATCTGGTTGTTCATGACCCAGTTCCCCTGTATGGTCGCCAAATGTCGCGCGGCTTTTACTCACCCATCCCTTCGCTATCCGAGGTGGGAACTCCAAGATAGAAGAGTTGGAAATCTCTAAGCACTCAGCCCGCTCAGAACAATCAGTCATGACCTACAGCTAGTGTATCATGGGGGTGTTTCCTATTTGTACTCCTTCCCGCATTCATGTTAGCGAGTTATCTTACTATCTGCAATTAAGTATCAGTTTGCTTCAGAAATCTATCAAGTTCCATCCATTCATTCCACTGCTTCACTCAGGTCTCTCTACACAGTGTGAGTATGAAGTATGTATCAGATTTATATCAATCAAGTATCAGGCTGAAGCCATGGTATCTCTATTCTGCTCTATATTACAACTCTACTTCTTGCATTCAGCAAGTGTCAACAGATCATTCTCCTACTCCGTGCTCTCCCTCTTTCTGCTCAGAGATGCGCTCTCTGCTTCATTTCCAAGTCGTGATGTCCGAAGTCCTCTCAGAAGCGATCCTCCCCAGAAGTGATGATTTTCCAGTCCTCGCTTCTGGCTTTATCTTCCTACCCGTTGTGCTAACCGTTTCCCTCACTAACCGTCATCCGTGAACTAACATGTTCTATTTGCAGATGTTGTTCCCCACAGTTGTTCTCTGTCCTGCTATCCGTTCCCTATGGTCGTGACAGCTGTGTCAAGCTATGACTGACTGTGTGAAACTGTGACGGGCTGTGACTGGCTGTGCGACTGTGTTGGGCTGTGTCGGGCTGTGTCGAGCTGTGACTGGCTGTGCGACTGTGTCGGGCTGTGTCGGGCTGTGATTGGCTGTGCGACTGTGTTGGGCTGTGACTGGCTGTGTGGCTGTGACGGGCTGTGTTGGCTGTGTCTCTTCCCCCTAAAGCCTGTTGTTGTCACCCCTAAGGCTCTGTTGGTCTCAGTCTGTGTAAAAATTAAGGGTACCCCACAGATCCCGTAAAAGCGTCTAAGTCCCAGACAGTCCTCTAACAAATGGCTTGAATACAACATTCCGAAATAGGTTCAGGACAAGTAAAACGAGGATGAAGTGTATGAAAGTTTACAACAGTTAAAGCAAAAGAAGCATGAAACTATTGAGGAGTATATGGAAAAAATGGAATTGATGATGAAAAAGCTGGTTGCTGTACCAGCACCAGGTTTACAGAAGACTTGGTTTGTGAGTGGGCTAAGACCAGAGTTGCAGAAGAAAGTGGATATGTTACCCCATAATACAGTGGAGGAGACATTTGAAACAGCGAACCAAATTGAGCAATTGGGAATGCTCAGGAGAGAGAAAATGGATGATGAGGACTCTGAGGATGAGTCAAATGAGGAAGAAGAGCAAGAGCTGAAAAGGAAGAGTAAGAGGAAAGAGAAGTTGAAGAGGGATAACTATGAGAAAAAGATAGAAGAAATCTTGAAGAGTATGCCACAGAGGCTGCAACACATTGGATGAAGGGTGTTTGGTGTGCAAAGTGCCAGAATGAAGGCCATACCACCATTGAATGCCACATGAAGGAGAAACACTGTACTATCAGTAAAATGGATAACCATTCTACTGAGAATTGTTACTACAACAGAAGGACAAACAGCTAGAGAACCTAGGCAAGTAAGGGTGCATCAAGTGCAGCCCCAGCTAAGAAGAAACAGTGATCAGGATCACTATGGTAGGCCTGGTGGTTATAACAATGGCATGGAAGGGAGAGGTAATCCAAGAGGGAATTACCAAGGAAATTCCAGAGGCAACTATCAGGGTAATCCAAGGGGGAATTACCAGACAGGGAATCAGGATTACAGAAATAATCCTAGAGCAGACCAAGGGCGAGGACCCAATGGTGAAGAACTGTGTTACTATTGTAATCAGGCAGGACATCGCAAGGCAGCCTGTTCAAGCCAAAATAATACCTCCAGTAGTTGAGGAAGATGATGATAATGAAGATGGCAGTGATGTGCCTGAAGATGATGAGGCTTGGAGAGATGAGAAAGAACTGCACAAAGAAGTGGCAGATACCATAAGGGAAATGCAGAAGAGTACTGATATTCCTATGGCAGATTCTTCTGATTCTGATGGAGAAGAAGAAGTGAGTAAGGATAAAAGGAAGAAAGAAGCTGCAGACATGCAGAGTAATGAAGGGACTTTGGCTGAAGTAATATGCCAGACCAAAGCAGAGATTACCATTGGACAACTATTGGCTATGGCACCTTATTGTAGACACAGGCTGTATCAAGCAATCAATCGAATTGCCCATGTGACAGGAAACACAGACCTGAACAGCAAGGTGATCAGTTATAATGTGAAGCCGGAAGGGCAAGAAACAATCATGGACTTTGATGATTCTATGCCAGTAATCAAATTGAGAATTGGAAGCACAGAACTAACTGATGTACTGATAGATGGAGGCTCTGGAGTGAATATCATGACAGACCAATTAAGGCAGAAGCCTGATCTAAGTAACATGAAACCAGCCCCATTTACAGTAACAATGGTAGATCAAAGAAGTGTACAGCCATTGGGATTGATAAGAGGAGTTAAGATACAGATTCAAAAGATGATCTTTATGATCACAGTAACTGTGTTAAAAATGGGTGAAGTCATGGAAGCTTACTCCTTATTGTTGGGACGTCCGTGGCTGAAACAGGCCAGGGTATTCCATGACTGGAATTCCCAGTTACTAACTGTGCATAATGGGATGTACAAGATACAAATTACCACTAAGAAATCTAGTAGACTACCTGCTACGAGAAGACCTCGAGGGGTCAGGGAGTATGACTGGAGGGGAGGACTGGATGAGGAGCAGGAAGCTACCCTGTTCGCTGCACACCCAGAGTGGGAGCAGGTTGCAGAGATGCAGCTGGAATGCCTAAGTTGTTTAAAAGGTATCTGCTGTGGTGTAGTGGCAGCAACACCAATTGAAGGTGAAATAAGCAGTTACCCACCACATTTTTATGGGGCTGCTATTTCATGAGCGGCATGAGCATGAGCGGAAAAAAGAAAAGCATGAGCAGACCATTGTGAGTCCACGGAAATAGGGTTAGGAGGCACGGAAATAGGGTCCTGTGAAGTTGGAATGTGGCACCAGTGGACTTGAAATGCAACATTTTATTGCAAATTTTGTGGCAAGCCACGTCTATACAAGTGTGTTCTAACTGTCATAGCCGGAATGGGCACTACTCTCCTACACCCTCCGAGGAACTTGCCCCACCTTCTTCCTCATCCCTCTCATCCCCCTCATCCTCCGAGTTCTGTGATGCATCAGTTCCTTTATGCCTCTCAAAAATCCCGTCCTCTCCTTGGGGGACTGTCCACCTCACCTCCTGGGAATCTTCTGCGTCTTCTCCCCCACTTTCCTCAGCAGAATCCAACACAAATCTACGAGCCCGACGGGCTCTAATAGTTGATGCCTCCTCCCTCATCTTCATTTTCTTGAGGCTTGCCTCGTCTAAAATCTGCTGTACACGACTAGGTTCGGAACACCTCCTAATGGACACCGAAGCAAGCCGGGCAGCATAAGTAGGAAGGATGTACTCCCTTTCTAGACTAGGCATGAAATCCCCCCTGGCAAAAAAAGGCACGTTCCTCCTGCCCATGAACTCCGGTGTAGACGTCCCTCCGGCAGTACTTGGCATCCTACAGTAAGAACAAATCCACTTCAAGAATGTCAATACCAGCACAACCAGAAAGGGTTTTCAATGAAATAAGAGAGCGGAGGGAGGTGCCTCACGAAATCTGGAGGCAACTTACAATGCCACCACTCACTCGTAAACCGGGGGCTCCTCGGCCTCGATCCCAACTTCCTCCCCCTGCTTCTCCTCGGATTTTTCCTCATCCTCCGAGGATGCCTCTTCCTCTTTCGGCAAACGTTCAGCCGCTGCAAATTCCGAGTTGTGGAGGGCAGTATCTGGCTCGAAGGCGAACACATGCCTGTCGGACAACGTCCCTGCCCACATTGAAGCACCTGAGGAACAAAGCGGGCGGTTAATAGCTTGCGGCATGCAATTGCAATCAGGCCAGGGGACAAACTGAGCACGTGAAGACTTACCCGTGCCGCATGTGAGGTCCAGAATCCGCCCTTGGACATCCGAGCACGTCTCTATGAGGGTTTGGATGAAAGCAGGGCTCCGGGTCCGGCTGTACCGCCACGGTTTGCCTGTCTTGGTGTCCTTCGGCATACTGGAGTGGGGCACATAGTTGTAGAGGACATCGTAGGTTACAGGGTCCACAGCGGCATCAACAAGACAACCGTCGTTGCGGAATTTGAACGTAGACCCTCTCTTCACAAAGCAATATGCCTCAAACACCAATGTCTGCACATCCAACAAAGAAGGATCAACTCCAGGGTCTACTTAACATACACCACAATATGAAGTGAATGCAATAGATTGATAACTTACACTTTGGCCCTCTGTTCGCAACCCCTGTGTACTGATGCAAAACCATTTTCTGAGGAGGACCGGGGTGACACTTTTCGGTGTCCACCTTGCCACTGCATTCTCTGTGGTCTTCCCTCTCGTGGCAAGGACAACCACACATCCACCGTCATCCAGAAGCATCCCCGCCAGCCCAAACCCGGCTTTCCAGTAGCCTTCAGTAAACCTGTTCCAGGTGGGCACACCATCCAGGCCCTCCAGCAGCTCCCCATCTGGAATGTCGAGGAGAATCATGTCGCAAGCTCTCTCCACCTCAACCCCCCCCCCCCCCCCCCCCGAGTGCTCTTGCAATTCGTGCTCACAGCCGTGAAGAATTCCATCATGGCTTCAAAACCAGGGGTGTCTTTAGGCTCTGTACCGCCAGCCCTCTTCTTGGCTTTCCCCTTCTGCTCCGCCAGAGACTTGTTGTGTGCCACCTTCTTCGCCCTGGCAGCGAGAGCGTCAAGGAAGCTCTCATTGACGCATTGGATGATGGTTGGAGGTTCTAGCTTTGGCCTGTGCGTAAACGTCACCGCCGAATACCGCCGTGTAGGTTCGCCCTCAAATGCCAACTTCTTGGCAGAGCCAGTCCCACTCCGAACTGACTTGGGAACCCGGACGACCGGTGACTGGGTAGGAGCAACAGCAGTCGCAGGACTTGAACAAAGTCGTCGTCCGAGTCACTCTCTTGGGTCCCCTCCTGCGCCTCCTCCGATGCCCCGATGGTTTTCTTCTTTTTGGGTGTTACTGCACTCACCTGTTTCCTTGTCCTTTTCCTTTGGCCTTTACTCTTCTCATGCAATTTCTCCTGAATTCCTGCCTGAGCAAGCTCTGCCGCTTTCCTGGAGTTCGCAAGCGCTTTTGCCTCTTTTGCACCCAACGGAGGCAGCGGAGCCCGGTTTCGTCGGAATTCAGCATCCAGCTTCAATTGAAACTTGGATGGGTCGAGCGAGCCGGGCGGAAGGTCCACATACCAAGGGCAATCACGCAAATGTTCCAGATGCCACTCCTTCACAATATCGTCAGTGTACATGGAGTCAGCCCCAGGGTTCCTCCATGCCAGGAAGAATGGTGGCTCGAAAGACAGATGACCTTTCTCCAAAAGGGAGAACTTGCAGTACCTGCATTCATGATGGTCAACCCAGCAATAAGGAGTAAGCTTCCATGACTTCATCCATTTTCAACACAGTTACTGTGATCATAAAGATCATCTTTTGAATCTGTATCTTAACTCCTCTTATCAATCCCAATGGCTGTACACTTCTTTGATTTGCCATTGTTACCGTAAATGGGGCTGGTTTCATGTTACTTAGACCAAGCTTTTGCCTTAATTGGTCTGTCATGATATTCACGCCAGAACCTCCCATCTATCAGTACATCAGTTGGTTCTGTGCATCCAATTCTCAATTGGATTACTTGCATAGAATCATCAAAGTCCATGACTGTTTCTCGCCCTTCCGGCTTCACATTATAACTGGTCACCTTGCTGTTCAGGTCTGTATTTCCTGTCTCCTGGGCAATTCGATTGATTGCTTGATACAGCATGTGTCTACAATAAGGTGCGACAGCCAATAGCTATCCAATGGTAATCTCTGCTTTGGTCTGGCATATTACTTCAGCCAAAGTCCCTTCATTACTTTGCATGTCTGCAACTTCTTTCTTCCTTTCATCCTCACTCACTTCTTCTTCTCCATCAGAATCAGAGGAATCTGCCACAGGAATATCAGTACTCTTCTGCATTTCCCTTATGGTATCTGCCACTTCCTTGTGCAGTTCCTTCTCATCTCTCCAAGCCTCATCATCTCTAGGCATATCACTGCCACCTTCATTATCATCATCTTCCTCAACTACTGGAGGTATTAGTTTGGCTTTGCTTCTTGTTACTATCATTGTACTTACTTCTGGTACAACACATGGCCTAACCATGTGAGCTGCCACCACTGGGCCCTCATTCACAGGAGCTCTCATCTCATTCTGGTGTCTAATCCAGAATGAATAGGCTGCCTTGCGATGTCCTGCCTGATTACAATAGTAACACAGTTCTTCCCCATTAGGTCCTCGCCCTTGGTCTGTTCTGGGATTGTTTCTGTAATCCTGATTCCCTGGCTGGTAATTCCCCCTTGGATTACCCTGATAATTGCCTCTGGAATTTCCTTGGTAATTCCCTCTTGGATTACCTCTCCCTTTCATGCCATTGTTATAACCACCAGGCCTACCATAGTGGTCCTGATCACTGTTTCTTCTTGGCTAGGGCTGCACTTGATGCACCCTTACTTGCCTAGGTTCTCTAGCTGCTGTCCTTCTGTTGTAGTAACAATTCTCAGTAGAATGGTTATCCATTTTATAGATAGTACAATGTTTCTCCTTCATGTGGCATTCAATGGTGGTATGGCCTTCATTCTGGCATTTTGCACACCAAACGCCCTTCCTCCAATGTGTTGCAGCCTCTATGGCATACTTCTTCAAGATTTCTTCTAATCTTTTCTCATAGTTATCCCTCTTCAACTTTTCCTTCCTCTTACTCTTCTTCTTAAGCTCTTGCTCTTCTTCCTCATCTGACTCATCCTCAGAGTCCTCATCATCCCTTTTCTCTCTCCTGAGCATTCCCAATTGCTCAATTCTGTTCGCTGTTTCAAATGCCTCCTCCACTGTATTATGGGGTAACATATCCACTTTCTTTTGCAACTCTGGTCTTAGTCCACTCACAAACTAAGTCTTCTGTAAACCTGGTGCTGGTACAACAGCCAGCTTTTTCATCATCAATTCCATCTTTTCCATATACTCCTCAATAGTTTCATGCTTCTTTTGCTTTAACTGTTGTAAACTTCCATACACTTCATCCTCAGTTTTACTTGTCCTGAACCTATTTCGGAATGTTGTATTCAAGCCATTCCAGGCTAGGAAATGATTATCAGGGAATCTTGCATACCATTCACTTGCTTTCTTGATAAGTGAACAAGGAAACAATCTCATCTTGGCATCATCGCCATTCTCATTGTTCACAATACACATGTGCTCAAATTGGCTAATGTGTACATCAGGATCCCCTTTTCCTGAATATATTGGAAAATGTGGTTTTGCCCGTGTTGGCTGTAACGCCATCTGTGGCCCTACCCCCTGCCCACTGACAGGTGCTGGTCCTTGAGGACCTGTTATAGTTGTGGTGGAACTTCCACCAAGTGCTGGCCCCTGAGCACTCCCTGCTACTAGCCCCACTATATTCACAGTATTCCCAGCTCCAGTTGCACTACTTCCCACACTCCCTGTCCCCCCAGAGCCAAATCCAGGCTGCCTGCCTGATCCCCCTAAGCCGACACTTCATTGGCCTGTGATCCAAGTGCTCCACTTGATCCAGGTCCAACGGGTTGGGATGTTCTGGTTGTAGTCTCAACCTCAGCTGTTGGGTCTACTTCTTCATACTCTTCCTCTTCCAATTTCTTCTCTCTGTTTTCATCTTCCAAGTTTTGCCCTTGGGTTTCTTCTTCTTCACTCATGTAACTCAATTGCAATGGTGTTGGAGAGTCTGAACTCTCCGTTGGCTCTGCCACATCCTCTCCTCCTTCTTCGTCTTCCGTTTCAGAAACTAGAGTTCCTGCTTTTGGTGTTCCATGCCAACTCTTATCAAAGATTTCTGTCAAATCTTTTATCCAGGGATGTACCTCAGATCTTTCACCTCGTGGTTGATCTTCTTTCTGTACCAATTCCCTTAATCTTTCGTGCAAAGAAAAAGAAGGAGTGGCATCCAACTCTAGTTCTTCTGGTATGGGTGATGTACTCTCTGATCTTAATGGTGTGAGAGGTCCAGATGATTCCCCTATGTCTATTCCTCTCTCCCAAAGATATGGATAATTAGCTTTCAGATAACTTTCTCTTTTTGCTGAATATCTCTGGAGTCTAGCTTCTCTTTCATCACTCATGTCCCATGTCTTTCATTTCTTTAATGTGGCAATAACCAAAACTCTCTTCTGTAGTATCTCTCGTATATGCCTGGGTTTCTTTCAAGCTTCAATGCACCTTGGCTATACTAGAAGTCTCCGTTACCATATAACTTTATGGCAAACAAGTCTGAAAAGCTGTTCTTGGTGTGAGTTTGATCCACAAAATATCCTTTGGAATCCAATTCTTTACCAGTACAAGCTCTTCATGCATATGAGTATAAACATTCACCTTTCTTTCCTCCCAGCCTTCAAACTCTACTCGCTTAATGGATAGCAATGCTATCACATAAACCAGTGTTGGTAACCAATGTGCTTTTCCTCTACAGGCCACCTGATAAATCTTTATCACTCCTTTCTCCAGACCCCACTCGGGGTCAGCATCATGTACTCTCTTAAGAATGTTTTCTTTACAACCGTCTGGCAATTCCAAGAACCTCTGAAAGAATTGTTTGGACAATCTTTCCTTCTCAGTTCCAAAGGGAATTTGATTCACATCAAATTCTTTAATTCTCCAACCGCCATGATCCCACCAGATGCCTGTCACATCTGGTTGTTCATGACCCAGTTCCCCAGTATGGTCGCCAAATGTCGAGCGGCTGTTACTCACCCATCCCTTCGCTATCCGAGGTGGAAACTCCAAGATAGAAGAGTTGGATATCTCTAAGCACTCAGCCCGCTCAGAACAATCAGTCATGACCTGCAGCTAGTGAATCATGGTTGTGCTTCCTATTTGTATTCCTTCCTGCCTTCATGTTTCAATTTACCTTACCGTGTATACTGAAGCATCAGATTGCTTCAGTATCTCTGATGCTTCAGTATCTACTAAGTTCCAATTAATCATGCATTCATTCCACAGCTTCTTTCGTGTCTCTCTACAGAGTATGTTTGTATCGATTCAGTATCGGATTAAGATTTATCATGTATCATGCCTATGCCATGGTGTCTCTATTCTACCCTACTGTATAATTTTACAGCTTGCATGAACTAAGCCTCATTCAAGTCATCATCTCCTCTTCACTGTTTCCGCTCTCCGTTACGTCTCCCCTGAACAAGTCACCCTCCTCAAGAAGTGATCCCCTTCCTATTGCCGCTCCGCCTAATCTACCCGCAAGCTGTTCTAACCACCTAACTAACTAACCGTCACCCCTGAAGTAACACGTTCCCTCTGCAGATGTTGTTCCCACACAATCGTTCCCTATCAATGATAATTGTTCCTCATGTACTGTGACAGGCTGTGTCAAGCTGTGACTGGCTGTGTAAAGCTGTGTCGGGCTGTGATTGGCTGTGTGAAGCTGTGTCGGGCTGTGTAACCCCCCTAAAGCCTGCTCCTGCCATACCTAAGGCTCCTGTTGGTCTCAGTCTGCGCAAAAATTAAGGGTACCCCACAGAACCCATAAAAGCGTCTAAGTCCCAAGCAGCCCTCTAACAGAAAGATCTGAGGTACATCCTTGGATTAAAGATTTGACAAAATCTTTGATCAGAGTTGGCATGGAACACCAAAAGCAGGAACTCCAGTTTCTGAAGCACAAGACAAAGAATGGGAAGATGATGTGGCAGAGCCAACGGAGAGTTCAGACTCTCCAACACCACTGCAGTTGAGTTATATGAGTGAGGAAGAAGAAATCCAAGAGAAGAACTTGCAAGATGAAAACAGAGAGAAGAAATTACCGCGATCTGTTGTAGTGTGATGTAGTCCTTCCTCTCAAACACAAGATCCTCTCTGTCTCCAACTGTGTTCACAAAGACCATACCAATGTTTTGAAATTTCTTTCTGCTAAAGAATGAAAAATGGCTGGCAGCATTCGAGAACCTCCTCTTTGCATCCAACATGACATAGCGGTCCTTGAATGATTGTGTCAAGTCGTCGTTATAGGTCGCCATCTCCTCAATTTTCTTCTTCCAAGACAGTACATAACTCCTGAATGGCTCCGGGATCAAGGGTGTCACCTTGTTAATATTGGTCTTGTCTGCCAGATATTCCGCCGTTGTTTTGGACTGCATGGCCTTAAAAGCTGTCTTAGTGATTTTGAGGTCATGTTTCACCTTTGTCAATTTCTCCTTCGTGTATGGTTCTGGATTGCTTTTGGACCGCTCTGCTCCTTCGAGTACCACCATGATGTCATCAACCACAAACCTTTGTGTTTTCATATAATCAATGTAGTCGTTCATGCTCCTCAAGGTTTGATCCTTACCCTTATATGGATTTCTAATGCTCACCCTCAAGTCCAGAATCCTCTGTGCCACCTTCTCGATCTGTCGCTGGTTAAGCCCTTGAAGCTTTTGGATAGCCGGCTTGGTCAATGGAACTTGCCCAGAGTTGCATACAATCCCCATAGCATCAATGAGCTCCACCTTGTCCCACTTTCGAAACACAGTCTCCCACAACTCCCAGACGTCCTCATCAGCATGGACCAATGCCAACGCTTCTTTCGAGGAGTTCTTCCCTAGTATAACCAGTGCCGCTTGCATAAACTCCTGGGATGAAGAGCACAATTATTTTCAGACCCAACAAATTATCAGTGAGGAATTTCCAAAACCCATATCTAGATACTAATATGTACATAAATGAAGAAAAAGACTATTAGAAGAATGTTTACCTTCCACAAGCCAGTCTCGTTCTTTTTTGCATTATCATTGTATTTCGGCGACTTCCCAATTGATGCATAAAAACTTCTCAGGTGACCCAATTTCTCGCTAAAAGTCGTCTCAAACTTTTGTGCGCTTTGTTCGGATAATTTAGAAGCTTGGAGAGCTTTACCAGTTACAAATGCTCTTTTGACCACACAATCCTAGCCGGCCATTTTCCAAAGTAGTTTGCAAGCTGCTCGTCTGTATCCAAATCCTCAACAAGTTCCTATAGACACAGTTCCATGTTGTAAAGATTTAATTCATTCGACGTCGACATTGATGTCGACATTCAATTGACTCGACGGTATCCTACTTCATTCCAATAGACGTCCATAGCATATAATGTCGACATGAATGTCAAGGTTCTAGACCAATTTCAAATCTATTTGTTGAATTCTAGAGTCAAGAGACATAGATCTGGTTAGTGAGTACCTTGGCAGCCACGATCGTGTGTTGCCCTCCGACAATGAAAAATTTCGTCGAAGCGTCGTCGATCTCCGCTGATCTCGTTGGTATCTTTTCACACACATCGTCCTCCTTCTCTGGATCAATTGGAGTGAGGTATACCGGATGTTGGGCATCCAGATATCGGAGCTGGAGGAGTCTGGTTTTGACCTCATCCTTGTGCTTGAGGTTCAAAGGTCGGTAAACCATATGTTTAGGAGCAAGATTCATTCGCGATATCGGTATTTTGAAAATTCTACTAAAACCGAATGGAAACATGTCTCCGTAGTATTCTACTAGATTTTTTGCCAGTTCTATTGACTTATCCTTGTCGTAAATGTCGGCTGTCTTGGGTCTCTTTACGTCGGGAGCAAAGGCTGGATCAATGGATTTCTTTGGTTTCCACTTCTTTGAGGATGATCCAGCACCTTCCTGATCCTGTTCTGTTACTGATGACCCTGCCGTAGACTTACGTCTTTGTCTTGCTGGTGTTTCCGTTCTTTGTTCCATGTTTTCATTACCGGCTGCGAACAATACATCCTGAAAACGGCCCCAGGAGCGGATAAATGTTTTGATATCCTGACCGATGTTGCTGTCTTCATTGAACTTAAATCCTTTTGTGATTGATTGTTTCATGAGGTTCTTGCGGACAGAATTTCCAGATGCTACGTACCCGAATGTTTTTGGCACCCTTCCATCCTCATCAACAAAAATCACCAGCATTAGAGACTGCATGTTCGTCTGGGTTTCCACTTCCTTCATGTATGCGTACTTGAGCTCTGTAACATTGCTTCCCATCTTGTATTGAAACTAGAGCTTGTGATCTGGAGGTTCCCCAGCGACTTCAATGCCCCATTCTTTTATGCTGCTCTTCAATTTGTATATAGTTACATGCTCGGTCTTGTATCCCGGGGATCTGACAGATAAAAAATCCCCACAAATGTCTACAGACATTCCGGGTTGGCAGTCTTTGGGGGCTTGAGAACTGCAAAAGCCATATGTCCAATATTTGATCCCCGGCGTCTGCCGGTCCGTCTCAGTTTTTGATTATCCCGTGGGTAAAGAGCCATACCCTACTCGCACGCTTCAGGGCCTCACGCCTGAGCCACGCGGCTGATGTACTTGATCTCAGTACGACTTAAGGTCAGTGTTGGGGCCCCGCTCCCCGTACGTCGTGGCTGGGCACAGCACCCAGGCTTCTCCTGGGCTGCTTGCGACTTCGGGGCAACTGATGTCAAGCGAATTTAGCCCGCCCAAACCCCAAGACAAAAAAAGTACAACCCACCCTCCCCTAGGCCTCAGTGGCTTGCTAGTGGGGAGGAGAACTTAGCACATAGTGGCTTTATATCATAGATCCAGCCTGCTGGCCTTTCTTTTCCAGAGCTGGCTATATTTCAAATTAGTAACCAAACACAAAGATTCATTCTTCAAACAATTCAAATACACGCATCTATTGGTACCCTTTCCAATAGGCTATGGGTTCTTCCCCTTGTCAATTCTAGACATGAAATAGTGGGATTCCACAATGCACTCTCCTTTTAAAAAAAGTCTAAATCAGATTTTCAACTTCAAGCTCTGCTTGGAAAATAAATGAATCACATACATAAATGGTGAAATGGTAAGATGGGATCAACCTTTCAATGTGAGAGTGCCAAGTCACATTCCTTCACATGAAATTGCCCTCTTCCTTCACAAATGAAATGGCTCAAAGGCCCACAAGCTAGGCCACGTGCCTTAGCTCACAAGAATTATATCTAACTAGGGAGCTTCAAGCTCCACTCCCTAGGATCTAGCCTCCTCAAGCCTCAAACTAACAACATTACAACAACAAGAGGAAACTAAGCAAGACAAAAAACTAGATGAAGAACAGGAGAAACCTTTCCCTTCTTTTATACTGTTTTTTAGCCTAATAAATTAATGGAAAATATTCATTAAACTATTGTTTTCTTGGAGGATCTATAATATAATATTCAACATGGATGAAAAGTCTTAGAGGCAAATGAAAGCTGGTTTTTCATCCATCCAATTAGATGATCAGTTGGCGCGAGTTTTCATTTCATCCATCCAACTCCTCAAGGCGAATTCCAGGATTTTTCATCCATCCAAGAAGTAGAAATGCAAATAATAGGCCCTGTGAGTGCCGTCGACTCAATAATTTGGCCCCACTGTTAATCAGCTTTATAAATCACCAAACTTTGGTGACAAACTACAAATACATATCCCGTATCAGTGTGTAAATTCTCAGCTCCATCGGTGGTAAAAAAAAATGCACTTCTCGCCATTCGTCGTATTTTCGCTACACAAAGCTTTTGTGGTATTTTTGGAAATCAAATCCCTGGTGGTGGCTCTGGGGCCTTTGACCCTGCCACTGAGTCATAGGTTGTCCGAAGTCCCCTCCAGTTGTCTTGCACCGCTAACAGATCCACGCTTCGCCATTTGAAGTCGTCCTGACCTGCTGTCATTCCGATGCGGCCAATTGCTTTGTTGCGATATTTCATCGCTATACATGTCACTTCTACCAATTGCCAAGCTCCTCGCTGTGTGTTCCTACTAGACTTGAAAAGCGGGAGAAAAGAGAGATTGCAATTTGGGCTAGAACAGTCGTCATGTATTATTTGAACATAATTATCTTGTCGTTTCTGGTACTGAATTGACAGACTAATCTGCTGTCGATGCAGCTTCCTACGGTCATCTTGACGCTAGAGTTCCACTCCTGGTCGTCGCAGACACTGTCTAATTTCCTACGTGCTTTACCGACGATTTCCAGACAACTAACAAACTAACATGTTTTGGCAGTACAATGCCGAAACCGCTTGTCTTATAATAAAAAACAATCTGAAAAGAAAAATGTACCGATATATGCATCTTCACCCTCCCACCGGACTTTCTTATGGTTCAGCTCCGTACGGCCCTGTTTTCCGCCCCTAGGGACATCCGAGAGACATTCAACCATTTCAATTGTCTCGTTCAAAGTCTTTGGTGGCATCTCCTCCAACTTCCGCCTAGCCCATGGCCAGTCCCGCCACAAAGTTGAAGACCATTTCTGGTTCCGCCATATCTGCAACTTCGAGCAACAGCGCATTGAAAGCCTGCACATATCCCTGAATGTCATCCGTTTGCTTCAAGTTCATAATCTTGTCCCGGGTGAGCAAGGACGCGTTGAGGGGCACAAATTGTCTTTTCATAAGTTCCTTGAACCCACTCCAACTCAAGGTTTATGGGTTTGGCCCTTGATGATGAAGACGCTTCCGCCACCATTGTTGAGCATAGCCTCTCAAATAAGTGGGAGCCACTTCCACCCGATCCTCGTCACTCAACTTGGCCGCCCGGAAGTACTGCTCCAGCTCCAAGAGCCAGGTGTTGCTCAGTGCCTTCCGATTTCGGACGCCCTCGAAGGTGCCGAGTTCCTTAGGTTTCACTTGAAACTTTGCCTTAGTGGAAGTGACATTAGCCGCCCTCATCACGTCTTTCAACGTTCCGCCAAACTGCGCCAACAACCCTTCCCAAAATGCTGCTAACATGGGAGACATCTGTTGGTCTGGCAGAGCTTCTGAGAAGTCCTCAGGCTCCGACTCTCCAGATTCCTCCCGTTCTTGAGCGGCTTCGCTTTCAAAGCATAAATCGCCTCTTCCATTTGCCGCTTCGGTGACACGTCGCCCCCACCAGATTCACCAGGATCATCGTCTTTCGGGCCGTTCCGCTTTCACTTTGTCTTGCCCGATCCCATGGTGAGGCCGATCTCAAGGACAATCGCGTACTGAATTCTAAGCTATGATACCAAGTGTTGCGCGCCTCACTTCGGTAGCACCACCACTTAGACCCTCAATCGTCCCTGTGGTGAGTCGTGGTGAGTCTTGGCCCACCCACCACGGCCCTAATGGACCGTGGTGAGTCCCAAGACTCCCCACGACTCCCACCACAAGGCCTCAGCCTCATGGTGAGTCCTATGCCATCTCCACTACGACTCCCTATGCTACCACCACCCCTCGTGGAGCCCCCACCACCGCCACCCGGTTTGCGGGGCTCCACCTAGTGAGCGCTTCCGCCTCCTTGAGTGCCGAAGGCACTCAAAGGTGCTTCAGCCCTCTTTCCTATTTGCTGCCACTACCCCCACCACAGGGGCAGCCCCGACCCACCCCGCCCTCAAGGCAAATGGCCGCGACACAAGTGCAATATCCTATGTATCTAAGTAAGTCTCCCATCTCCAAGCCCAATTTATTTTTTTCCATGAATTTATTGAGTAGTAATATATCCAACCATCATTGATATATCTCTCGTCGAGGCTCCATTCATTGTCCCAGGAAAATCCACTTTGTTAATTTTCGTGAATTTCCAGCGATCATAAGTACTTGAAATTCGACATCTCCCACACCGCAGGTCCAAAAATCATGAGACCAAGCCGGTGCACCCCTCCTCATCGAGGGCTTTCCAGTGGTACCAAGCACTAGGGCTGGGGCCTCACGGTTTGGGACATCTCAACGTGACAAGACAAAACAAAACAAAACAAACAAACCGGCTCGCTTTATATATTGACTAGGGTAGCATGTGCCGTTGGCCCAAGTGCCATAAGTGTCATCTAAGTCCAAGTGCAATCTCCTACGTATCCAAGTGCGCCCCCTATGTCGAGGCCCATGTGTCCAAGTGAAATCCCCTATGTATCCAAACACCACCCTGTTTGGGAGATCTAGGGTAGCTTGCGCCATTGGCCTATGTGAAATCTAAGCCCCAAGTGCAATCTCCTATGTATCCAAGTGCTTCTTCCATGTAGAGGCCCAAGTGCGACCTCCAGTGTCCAATATCATCTAAAGTCCAAGTGCAATCCCCTATGCATCCAGAGACCTTGTAATTTGGGAGATCTCCACGTCATTGTTTCAACAAAGCCCACTTTGATATTTTTGCAATCTCCCCTGTCGAGGCTTCATATATTGATATATCCACTTTGCTATTTTTCACAAATTTCCCGCGACCAAAGTACTTGAAATTCCAAATCTCCCACATGAAGGGCTAATCCTTGCTCCATGAAAGCCCACTTTGCTATTTTTCGTGAATTTCCAGCGACCCAAAGTACTTGAAATTCGAGATCTCCCACACCGCAGGTCCAAAAATCATGAGACCGAGCCGCTGCACCCCTCCTAATCGAGGGCTTTCTGTCACGCGGCTTTTACTCACCCATCCCTTCGCTATCCGAGGGGGAAACTCCAAGATAGAAGAGTTGGATATCTCTAAGCATTCAGCCCGCGTGAAACAATCAGTCATGACCTGCAGCTAGTGAATCATTGTTGGGTTTCCAATTATATTCCTTATCAGTTTATATTCCCTGTTTATCATGACCAGGTATCTTTTTAAGCGTCAGATTGCTTCTTTGGGCCCCCTGATTTCATTCATGCACAGCTTCACTCAAGTCTCTCAACACAAGGTGTTTGTATCGGATGAGAATCAGATTAATCATAATCGGATACATGCTGGTGTCCTAACTTCTCTAATCTATCCCTCTAAGTAATCCTACATCTCGTACTAACTCTGTCCTATAGTATCTCCTTCCTCCTCGCCAGCTTCCCTTCCTTCGATCTCAGTCCTTCCCCAGGAGTGATCTCCGTGGCAAAAGTCCCCCAGCAATGATCTCCATCCCCCCAAAAGTGTTCTCCCAAAAGTGTTTTTCCTCCCGTCTCCGCTGCCCGCTTTATCCCTTCCCCCCTGTTCTAACCGTTTTCCTTCACTAACCGTCCTCCGTGAATTACATGTTCCCCGGCAGATGTTGTTCCCCACAGTCATTCCCTGTCATGATAACCATTCCCTACGACTGTGACAGCTGTGTCAGACTGTGACGGCTGTTTCGGGCTGTGTCGGGCTGTGACTGGCTACGTATGGCTGTGATGGGTTGTGACTGTGTCGGGTTGTGTATGGCTGTGACGGGCTGTGACTGTGTCGGGTTGTGACTGGTTGTGACGGGCTATCTCAAAAAATTAAGGGTACCCCTCAGAACCCATAGAAGTGTCTAAGTCCCAGACTCCACAGAACCCATAAAAATGCCTAAGTCCCAGACTGCCTCCTAACATTACCCCTTCCCCTCTCAAAAAGCCGTGTCCTCACGGTTTACTGCTTAGGATCAGTAAATCTTTGTGAACGTGGTCCTGTCTGTTTGTGAGAGTGCCTTGGAGGGCTCTCTGTACGTGCCCGAGTTCTATGACTGCTTGCTGGAGATGCTTGAGCTGTACTTGTACCTGATTTGTTGCCCTTTGACTGAACCGGCTGTAATGGCTCTGGTGTGGGAGATCCCCGTCGTTTCTTGTCGTGCAGTGCTTGATCATATTCCTCCCATATGTCAAGAGTTTGTTCTGAAGATTCAGCTGTTGTGTCCAAATCTGTTTCAGTCCTGCAATTTTTTGGTTTTCTTGCCTTTTTTGGTTTCTCTGGAATGAAAATTGGCATACAGTGTGGCCCCACCATGTCAGGAACCTTAAGCTTCACAACGTTGTGTAACCTGTTGAAAGCAAGTTGATTGAACTTCAACAATTCCTTCTCAGTGTAGGTGAGAGGTGTGCCAGTAACTTTGGAGCAGTATAGGTATTACCAAGCTGTCTGCTCCTTATTAAAAATGTCGTCAATATGCCGTATTTCGTTGCTCAAGTTGTTCCAGGCCATGTTGAACCATGAACGGAGTTGTGAATCCCTCTGTAACATGATTTTCACATCATATAAATACGTATGATGCGGCACCACAGGTAAGGTCCAATGATCTGTAGTGGAATAAGTCAGAAATCTGGACTGCATCTTCTGCTGCTCAATGTGGTAACGTGCAATGAAACAAGCAGTATAATAAATTCCACAGCCCATGACCAAACTCGCTACTTCCTTTGTTTTGGTGTGAATGTGCCCATGAACAACCTGGAAAGCTATTAACTCCTTCAACATGGTGCCTGCCTCAGACCAGTACCTTGAAAAATGATGATCCTCAATGAGCTGATTCATTGCCAGAATCTTAGTCCGAGTGGCCACTGGCAATCAAATGCGCATTATTTGGTAGTAGTGTGGAAAAGATTGTGGAGGACCAAATTGATTCCAAGCCAAATCCAAGCTATGTGGAATTTCATTGAAGGGCATGATCATTGCTCGGTTGTATTCCCGTGCAGCATGAGTCTTGGGTGGTTTGAAAGCAGCATTTCCCCATACCTCAGGCCGTGCAACTGCAGCCTCAGGTCATTCATCTCCCCCTGGGTGAGCTTTCTCGGTGCTTTCCCTTCCACTGGCCCTTGTGCTAACCATACTTTTAAAAGTTGGTCATCCACTCTGTCCCGTGTAACATCTCTGAGACTCTGCTCCTCCTTGAGTCTGTAGGCATCTAACTGATGTTGCAATCCTTGCATGCGCTTCTCATGAGGTTCAACTAAATTGGCATAAGCTGCAGCCAGATTATTGGCTTCCCTCGCTGCCTTGTTAGCTACAGAGAGTTGATTCCTATTCGACATAAGGGTCTGTTGTAACTCCACAATGTACTTCTCCTGGTTAGCTGCAGAATATTGCCACCACTACTATAGACAATGTCTATAGTAGAATAGGAGAGCTCCAAGAGGATGTGGATACACTGCAGACTCAAGTGGAGGACTTGAGTTCAAACATAGACCAAAGGCTCATGATTCCTGAAGAACATCTCATGGAGGCGTATTTGAGGGCCAGAACTCTAGTTTTCGGGTCTTCTTCGCAAGAAGTGCAAGGGATGCCAATGGTGGAAACACCAATAGAACCAGTTTCACAGCAGGTGGCTCTACAGGTTACTGAATCTCCCCTCATTGTGACATATTGTATCTTTGAGGTCCACAATGAATTTGGCTTGCTCCACTACCTCCGTTTCTGCCCTTACACATCGCTCCCTCTGTTGGTTGGCTTCTGTTGTGGCTTGCTCTAGAACATTTGTGAGGGTGGCACATTGCACTGTCATCCTTTGATATACTACCCCCAACTCTGCCTGTTGTTCCTTTAGTCCTTGCATCTCATCCTCATGCTTGCTCTGCAATTGGAATAATTGCTGCTTGTGTATCTCCTGCAGATGGTCTTGCTCCAGACCCCCCTCAATCAGTTGCTGCTTAGCAAATTGCAGAGCATTCTTTGTTTCCCTCAACTCCTGTTGCAACTGCAGATGCACTTCCATCTCAACTTTGTTAACACCCTCGGTTGCCAACCGATTTTCGAACTCTCTTCTGAGTTCCTCCTTCAGAACTTCCAACTGAGTCACTGGAACATGTGACTTCATGTAAGTTCCCAACAAATTGAGGGTTCGGCTTATGGAGTTCATCAACATAGCCTGCTGAGGCCCATCATGGTTAACATGCTGCTGTTCACCCCCCTCATCCATAGGATGATGCCTCACAAACCACTCAGGCCACTGCTCCACCAGATCCTCCTTCTCAATTTCCTCATTTCTCCCAGATGCTGCTGTGTCCTGATGTTCCTCTTCTGGAACTTGTGGCGCTGGTGGGGGTATTACTTACACATCAGGAAGTTCACTGGACAGATTTTGGACCTCTGGCTCCACTCTCTCTCTGAGCAAACTAGAGTCTTCATAGAGAAGATCACCTCTCTCAATCTCTGCCACCACTTGCTCTGTAGTTGGAATATCTAACCCTTCTGTTTCCAAATCTATTATTTGTGGAGGAACCGCATGGACCACTTGTGGTAACTCTTTGGCAAGCCGTTCACCTGGCTGTGATGGCTGTGATACTGAATTGACTTCCTGTTCCCTCTCCACAGGTTGTGCTGTTTGTAACCCTTGATCTCTGTGCTGCTGTACCCTCTCCTGCACAAGAGCTTGAGTAACTTCTTCCTCCGGCTGCCTTGTAGCCAATGGTTCGGCTCCAACGTGATCCGTTTCCTCTGTCTTTTGGGCTGTTGATGCTCTGCCAATCCCCCTTCACCCTGTGAAGAACCTTGCTCTTCTATGGTAGTGGTTGTTATTTCAAACACTCCCATTTCCTTCCTTTCTCTCGCATCAAGTACGCATGAGTCTAGGATGATTTGTGCAATGACTGGCCCAGATACTATGATAGGAGATTTAGTGGCAGTTCCCTGCAATCTTTTCATCTCCTCTACCAGTCCGTTGTACATGATGTTCTCCCATGCTACCTCTTCTCCTCTCAGGCCTTTGAGTATTTCTTCTGTGAAGGATCTGCTCAAATATTGCTGGTTCTGTTTCATGGCAAACAGAACGTTCAATATCTGGCCCACCTCCCTAAGCCCTGGGTACACCGCTTTGGTACAAGCATAGCCTTGAGTTTTAAAGAAACTCCCTTCTTCAAACAAATCTTTCATCTGCAATCTAGCCCTGTGCTCGTCCACTTGAACCTGACCTGCTGGCAATGAAAACAGTTGCTGTAGGTATAAGGGAGTAAGTTCTAATTCAACTCCCTTCACCATTGTGGCTCCTGTCTTTGGGTCAAAGTTCTGCAAGAATTCTAACATGTACTTCCGATGGTGCAATGTCCAATCCTTGTTTTGCAATCCTTGTAATCGCAGTTCCGTCAGTAACTTCACCGCGTATGGCGTCGCAATCGTCTGTTTCTGCAGGATTGTGGTGCTTTTCACCTTGATGTCCTCCATACCTCTTACTCTCTTCATTTTAGAGAAACCGTAAGGCTGTGGCTGTAACAACTGAAGTAATGCCTGCAGAGCACAAAGCACAAACGTATGATTGCCACAAAATGCTATGGGTAGTGTCCTGTAAACCTGCGGGGCTTGCAAGCATTGAACAAGAGAAAAGTTACTCTCTGTTGTTCTGTTTCCTCGCCACTGCGTGAGTAGTATCGCGAGCGTATAATCTGCTAGTTCCCTCATAGCTTCAAAACTATCCCGTCGAGACGCCCGTTACCTGGAACGACACCGACTCTTGCACTCAGAACCATTTCACTTTCTTGAAGTTGCTCCTGCTTCATGATTGGCTGTAACCGCTGTGACTGGATTTTAGAATTAATTTTCTTTAGTGGATTTTCCCCGCTGGCCTGTCCACTAGGATAACACACGTGACAAGAAATTCGTTTTTCTGTACTCGCCGTATGTTCCGTTACCCTTTTTCCGTATGCATTAATGGGCCCGCCATTCATCCTCTTTGACGTAGTAGGTAGGTACTTTGACGGCCACTCCTGTCCTTTTTTTTTATGACACTTGTTCTTGCAGCTCCTTCTCAGCTGTGCGTCACGGCCTGACTTCCACGCGTCCACTTTTAAACTGACTTCCGCCCTTTCTTCCGCCGGCCATTTCCCTGATGTTTTCTTTCGTCCACCTGTCACTAATCCTATGGACTGTGTAATTCTGATTGGCTGTGTGAGGCTGTGACAGGCTGTGCCGCCCTGTGCTAGGCTGTGCGCGACTGTGTGACACTGTGCTGGGCTGTGATAGGCTGTGTGACCCTGTGTTGGGCTGTGATAGCTATTTAAACATCTGTGTTTTCCGCTCCTCACCGGTTTAACGACAAGTATTCTATGCTCCATTGGTGTTACTGGAACAGCCTGTATTTGCTCCTGTGGTTCTATATGCAAATTGTGCCTCAATGGCTTGTCATGTATACCACTGTATCCTTTCAACTTGTTGGCATTGACCCTGCCCAGCATTTATTTGTTAATGGTTTGTAACATGGTCGTGTTGTTATCATACATCTTTTGTATGACATAAGGTCCCTTCCATGGCGATTTAAGCTTAGAAGCCTTAATCTTTCCCTTCTTCTGTAACCACAAAACCAAATCTCCTGTTTTGAAAGTCTTCAACTTCCCTTCATCAAACTGATCCTTCCTTTTCATCTGTATTCTCGTCATGTTGTCAGCTGCATCAGCTCGTACTTCCTCCATATGGTATAATTCATGTTTCCTGACCTTAATTGAATCTTCCAATTCCATTCTTCTTCCCCATTCAGTTCTCATAGTAGGTAATAAAAACTCCACTGGAAGTAAAGCTTCCATATCATAAACTAATTGGAATGGTGTATACTTAGTGGTGACTTTATATGAAGTCCTGTATGACCACAAAGCTGTCAGTAGCTTTGTATCCCAGTCTGTTCTGTTTGCATTGACTATTTTAGCCAAGATGGTACATAGTATTTTGTTGGTAGCCTCTGCCTGTCCATTACCTTGTGGGTAATAGGTTGTACTTTTCCTATGCACAATCATGAACTCCTTAGTCAAGAGTTCTATGGTCTCATTGATGAAGTGACTTCCCTGATCACTGATAAATTCCAGGGGACAGCCAAACCGTGTAAGTATGTTCTCATACATGAACCTGGCTGTGGACTTAGCTGTGTTGTCCCTCAAAGCTTTAGCTTCCACCCACTTCGTAGTATAATCAGTAGCTGTGATTATATACTTGTTCTGTGTATTCTTGGCTGGTGGGTTTATTGGTCCAACAAAGTCTAATCCCCATTTCTGAAATGGTTCAGTAGGCATTGTAGGATGCAAAGCCATCTTCCCAGACCTCTGCAATGGTCCCAGCCTCTGACACTCATCACAAGTTTTACAATACTTGTGCACATCTTTGAACAAGGTAGGCCACCAGTAACCGGCAAGTAGTATCTTCCTACTGGTAGTCTCTTCTCCAAAATGGCCCCCTGCCACTCCTTTATGAACTTCTTCCAAAACTTTATCAACTTCATGGTGGTATAAGCATCGCTTCAGCACTCCATCTGGTCCTAGCTTATACATTCTGCTTCCTACCATAGTGTAAGGTAAAGCCTTGATAGCAATTCTCTTTCTCTGCTCCTTCCCATAACTTGGTGGACATTGACCATGAGTAAGATAGTATCTGATTGGCCATTGCCAATCTAACCAATCATCTGCACTTCCCTGCACCTCCACGGCAAATAAGCTCGCATCTGGTAATTGATCATCTACTCCTGTGGCTGATTCACCTGTTGATAACCGTGACAAGTGGTCTGCCACAAGATGCAGCCTCCCAGGCTTGTAAACAACCTCAAACTCAAATTCGTGTAAGATTATCAACCATCTTGCTATTCTTCCGCTTATCAGAGGTTTGTTTACCAAGTATATCAAAGCTTGGTGATCCACATAGAACATAAACTTCTTATCCAACAGGTAATGCCTGAATTTCTTCACTGCATAGATCATTGCCAATGCTTCTCTTTCTGTTGTGCTATAATTTCTTTCAGCATTGTTCATTAATCGGCTAGCATAGTACACAGGTGAATCTATCCTTCCTGTAACATTTTGGGCTAGCACCGCTCCCAATGCTTCTCCTGAAGCATCACAGTGAACATGGAACATTTCCTGCCAGTGAGGATTAATCAATACAGGTGTAGTTGTCATTGACAATGTCAGTTCCTCAAAAGCCTGTTGACATTCATCTGTCCATGCAAACACTGCGTCTTTTTTTAAAAGTTTGCTCAAAGGTGTTGCCATCTGTGCATACCATCTGACAAATCTTCTGTAGTAGCTGGTTTGTCCCAGGAATCTCCTTAGACTCTTAGCATTTACTGGAGGTGGGGAGGCTTTAATGGCCTCCGTCTTTCTGGGATCCACTAGAAGTCCCTTTTTACACACTATGTGTCCCAAAAGTACCCCTGAGTTCACATAGAAAGTACATTTCTCTGGATTCAGGCCCAGACCTCTCATCCTGCATCTGGCCAAGCACAACTCCAATTTATGCAAGTGCTCACTCTTAGAGCTATACACACTGAAATCATCCAAGAACACCTGCATGAAATCATCAAGGTACTCCTGAAAAGATTCACTTATAACTCTCTGGAAAGTTGCTGGTGCATTACAAAGTCCAAAAGGCATGACTTTGTATGCATAAGCACCCCAGTCCGTGATGAAAGCTGTTTTTCCTTGATCTTCCTCTGCCACCTGTACTTGATTATAACCACTGAAGCCATCCATGAATGAATACATCTCATGGCCTGCCACAGTGTCCAATACTGCTTCTGTGAATGGTAGAGGAAAATGATCCTTCCTCGTACAAGCATTCAGCTTCTTGTAGTTCACACAAACTCTTAGTTTGCCATTTTTCTTGGGAACTATCACAATGGGTGACAACCAAGTTGTGTACTCTATCGGGTATATAAATTTAGCTTCAGCCAACTTTTTGATCTCTTCTCCAACCTTCTCTGCATAGTTGGGATTCATCCTGTATCTCGCCTGTTTAACTGGTATTGATACTGGTTCCAGTTCAATCTTATGTTGACAGATCTCAGGTGGTATCCCCTTCAGATCCTCATAGCTCCAAGCAAATACATCTCTGTATTTAATGAACAGACTCTTTGCTTCCTCAAAGAATTCTGGCTCTAGATCCGCCCCTACCTTCACCATCCTTGGTTCCTTCTCAGTTCCCACATTCACTTCCCTCACTTGCTCATCAGCTGTGATTGTCCAACCAGTTACTATTTCATCCTGTAGACTTACAGTGGCTGGTTCCTCTAGGATATCAATCTCTCCTTCCCTTTCCTCGTAAAAATGTGGTGGGTAACTATTTATTTCCTCCTCAATTGGGGTTGTTGTCACTGCACCACAGTAGATACTTTTTAAACAACTCAGGCCTTCTAATTGCATCTCTGCAACCTGTTCCCACTCTGGGTGTGCAGCGAACAAAGTAGCTTCATGTTCCTCATCCAGTCCTTCTTTCCAATCATACTCTCTGACCCCTCTTGGTCTTCTTGTAGCAGATAGTCTTTCAAATTTCTTAGTGGTGATTTGTATCTTGTTCAACCCATCCTGCACAGTCAGTAACTGTGAATTCCAATCATGAGACACCTTGGCTTGTTTCAGCCATGGTCTTTCCAACAATAAGGAATAAGCTTCCAGGACTTCATTCATCTTCAACACAGTTACTGTGATCTTAAAGATCATCTCTTGAATCTGGATTTTAACTCCTCTGATCAATCCCAATGGCTGTACACTCCTTTGGTCTGCCATGGTTACTGTAAATGGGGCTGGTTTCATGTTGTTTAGACCTAGCTTCTGTCTCAATTGGTCTGTCATGATATTCACACCAGAGCCTCCAACTATCAGTACATATGCCAGCTCTGTGCTTCCAATTCTCAACTGGATAACTGGCATAGAATCATCAAAATCCATGACTGTTTCTTGCCCTTCTGGCCTCACATTATACCTTGTAGCATCCAACAATGTTTAGGGCAGACGGGCACCTTACAACTTTCATGTTGGATGCCACCTAGTATACCCAACCTAACTATAAAAGGGGTAACTAGGTCAACCAGCGATTTACTCTGTGGGACTTGCTTTGAATTTTCAAGTCCTTGGGAGAGGTTTGGGCAAGAGAGTTGCCCCCATTATGTATAGGGTAAGTCCTTGGACCTCGGGCATTCACTGATTTGAGGGCACCTACGAGGACTACCGCTCGAGGTCCAGCGACTTACCCAGCGTAAAGCACGGACAACAATTTTTTTAGTTGACGTCACCATTCTTCGCTGACGGGTCATCATTCAAGTGGTCCATCCTGTCGCAGGATGTTCACAGAACGCGTAACGCCCTAGACAGGTTGGCGCGGGAGGTCACGGAAAGCGTAATGCCCTGGATAGCCTGGCGCAGGATGTTCACAAAAAGCGTAACGCCCTATCACGACTTGCCTCAAATCTTCACCTGTATAAGCAGACGTCCAAATACACTAGAAAATTTCTGGTAGTGCTTTACGGTCCTTAGAAGAAGATGGAAGGCAAGGCGGTACTAGCTGGCTTTTTTAGTGAAGCTATATCATAATCTAGGCAGCTCATTTCAGCAAGCTACCATCAACATGTTCCTATTAGAGATATTGCCGAAATTTTCCTTTGTATTTTTCGCGGAGCGGGAAAATCTAGTTGCACAATGTCATTCCCTAGTGCTCGCTCCAAATATGGTTCTGGCCAGATGCCCAACAACACATTTTATTAAGTTGGTTTTGGGGAGGGGCTAATTTGGAGGCGCCGACATAGTCATGGTCGTAGGAGAACGTTGTTACCAGTGTTGTGCGGGTCCGGGTTTTGAAGGCCGGTACCCGGCGGGTTAGGATCCGGGTTACCCGCACCCGGACCCGTGCTATCACAAAAAACCCGGCCCCTAACCCGGGCTCATTTTAGAAATGAACCCGGAACCGGACCTGGACCCGCCTGCTGGGTCCAGAACCCGTTAAACCCGCGACCAGCGGGCCAATGTAGCGGGTCAGGGTCCGGGTCTTAATTTTAGATGGGGCATGCGGGGTCCACCTTAGATTTGGTAGGTTTTGTCATATGTGGAGGGGATGAGCAGCAATAGGCCGCAGCAGCCAACCCCACAACGTTAATGTGGTAATGCCCACATATTACCTCAAAAGCAGTTGTGGGTTCAATCCACAGAGTGGTGTCACAAAGTTGTGCCCTATGGGACCATAATTTACACCTCCCAAAGGAGGCGTCATATATTACTATTAGGCCAGATCCCACACATCAAACCTCTATTTTAATTCTTATTCGTGGTATACATATTCACATTCATGGTATATTTTGAAGGAATGTCTCTTAAAATAAAATTCATTATTAAGATTTAAAGTTTTTTCCAGCCAAAAATAATTTTATCCCTAATTAATCTTATTTTTCTAATTTATTTAATCAATAAATTAGGACCCGGATCCGAACTCGTGAACCCGCTAATATTTCCCAACAACTACCCGGACCCTAACCCGAGTTCGTGTTGACAAACCCGGACCCGAACCCGGACCCGGATTTTCCAAATTTCAAAAACCCGGATCTGGACCCCGACTTGGCTCCAAAAAAAAACCCGCACCCGGCGGGTTTCTTAAAAAGGCAGAACCCCCACAACACTGGTTGTTACCAGTGTTGGACTGGTATATAGGTGAAGGACTGGTATAAAGTACTGGTATATGCACTGGTATGAGATACCAGACCAGTCTGGTATTGTTTCGGAGAATAGTTGGTCATATACCAGACCAGGCTGGTATCAGTTTCTTCATACCAGCCACAATACCAGTACTCCCCCGCAGTCTACCTCATTTACTCTGGTATGTGTACCATTATAATTTATGTGTACATTTGCCTATACATTTATATTTATGTATATTTACTTCTAAAGCCATCTTTGAATTACAAGTTTATCAAATAACAAATATCAAGTGAAAATAAATACAATACACATAAAGGATGATACAGTTGCACTACTTCCCACACTCCCTGTCCCCCCAGAGCCAGATCCAGGCAGCCCGCCTGATCCCCCTGAGCCGACACCTTCGTTGGCCTGTGATCCAAGTGCTCCACTTGATCCAGGTCCAACGGGTTGGGATGTCCTGGTTGTAGTCTCAACCTCAGCTGTTGGGTCTACTTCTTCATATTCTTCCTCTTCTAATTTCTTCTCTCTGTTTTCATCCTCCAAGTTCTACCCTTGGGTTTCTTCTTCACTCATGTAACTCAACTGTAATGGTGTTGGAGAGTCTGAACTCTCCGTTGGCTCTGCCACATCCTCTTCTCCTTCTTCATCTTCTGCTTCAGAAACTTGAGTTCCTGCTTTTGGTGTTCCATGCCAACTCTTATCAAAGATTTCTGTCAAGTCTTTTATCCAAGGATGTACCTCAGATCTTTCACCTCGTGATTGATCTTCTTCCTGTACCAATTCCCTTAATCTTTCTTGCAAAGAAACAGAAGGAGTGGCATCCAACTCTAGTTCTTCCGGTATAGGTGATGCACTCTTTGATCTTGATGGTGTGAGAGGTCCAGATGATTCCCCTATGTCTATTCCTCTCTCCCAAAGATATGGATAATTAGCTTTCAGATAGCTTTCTCTTTTTGCTGAATATCTCTGTCGTCTAGCTTCTCTTTCATCACTCATGTCCCATGTCTTTCATTTCTTTTAATGTGGCAATAACCAAAACTCTCTTCTGTAATATCTCTCGTATATGCCTGGGTTTCTTTCAAGCTTTAATGCACCTTTGGCTATACTTGAAGTCTCCGTTACCATATAACCATATGGCAAACAAGTCTGAAAAGCTGTTCTTGGTGTGAGTTTGATCCACAAAATATCCTTTGGAATCCAATTCTTTACCAGTACAAGCTCTTCATGCATATGAGTATAAACATTCACCTTTCTTTCTTCCCAGCCTTCAAACTCTACTCGTTTAATGGATAGCAATGCTATCACATAAACCAATGTTGGTAACCAACGTGCTCTTCCTCTACAGGCTACCTGATAAATCTTTATCACTCCTTTCTCCAGACCCCATTCTGGATCAGCATCATGCACTCGTTTAAGAATATTTTCTTTACATCCGTCTGGCAATTCCAAGAACCTTTGAAAGAATTGTTTGGACAATCTTTCTTCCTTCGTTCCACAGGGAATTTGATTCACTTCAAATTCTTTAATCCTCCAACCACCATGATCCCACCAGATGCCTGTCACATCTGGTTGTTCATGTCCCAGGTCCCCAGTATGGTCGCCAAATGTCGCGCGGCTTTTACTCACCCATCCCTTCGCTATTCGAGGCGGAAACTCCAAGATTGAAGAGTTGGAAATCTCTAAGTACTCAGCCCGCGCAGAACAATCAGTCATGACCTACAGCTAGTGTATCATGGGGGTGTTTCCTATTTGTTTCCCTTTTGGTATTCATGTTAACTATCTTACCATTGATAATTAAGTATCAGTTTGCTTTATCAATCTATTGGATTCCATCAACTCATCCATTCATTCCACAGCTTCACTCAGATCTCTCTACACAGTGTGTTTGTAGCGTAAAAGTATCCGATTATGATTTATCAGGTATCAGGCCGAAGCCATTGTGTCTCTAATCTCCTCTACAATATCATTACAGCCTTGCCTATATCAAGCATCTACTCATCATCTCTCCATCTTCACTTCCGTTCCTCATCTCTGCCCGATCCCCTCTCCTCTATCACCAAGAAGTCCTCCTCCGAATGATCTCCCTCTCTTCCCCGTTTCTCCCTTTATCTTCCTATCCGCGGTTCTAACCGTTTCCCTCACTAACCGTCGTCTGTGAACTAACATGTTCCCTTCGCAGGTGTTGTTCCCCACAGTCGTTCCCTGTACCTCATACCAGCTGGTATTGTGGTCATGATACTCATACTCATATTAGTATTTGGACAAATATACATCCACCATTATAACTATTTATATCAACTAAAAGCGATTCTTGTAACAGCTGGGGTATATCCCGACGGATTATTCTTGGAATATCCTTTGAGCATGATTGCTGTTGGGATGGCTACGTTGATATTTTTCTATATATAATACTTTACTAATTTTGGGGCTACAAAAGTGCGGTCGATCCGCCAAAAGTCCGTTGGGTAAAGTGGAACAGGTCCGTCCGTCGCTCTTGCTCTAGTGTGTCCCTTGGGCCGCCAGCGGTCGTATTAAGCATCTTCCTTTCTTCCCTGCCACACTGCGTCTCCTTCTCGCTTCTATCCGCTCGAGGCCTTCTGGAGATTTCCTATTTCCGGGACAGCGAGTTAAGGTGTTCACGTGTATATGTATCTTCCCGACGTCCCCTTTTCACATTCCTCTCGGCTTTTCGGGTCTCCGTGATAGAAGTCTATCATATATACGCTCTGTTTTCATCTCTCATACTGTTCTCCACTGCAAGGGATCCCTCTTCTTGTACGTTGTGGGGCTTGCTCCAGCGAGTATCAGCCGTGTTCAGTTAAGACATGGATTCCAGCAATTTATCCCGCTTCAAACGTATATGCGTGTTTTGTGGGAGTAGCAGTGGAACGAAGAGCTCTTACAGAGATGCTGCTACTGAACTTGCCTCGGAACTGGTAAGTGGTTTCTGCTTCCGGATTAGGCTACCAGGATGAGTATCTTGCAGTCTTTCTTGGTGCTGCAATGTCACCTAAAACTGTAAGGTGAGATGGGTGAGTGGCGAGAATCAAGTGATGCACAGCTCGTTAAGAGATCTTGGGTATAGAATTCACGAGATTTTCCTTTTTGGACATGAGATCAACTACCTGTAATTTGTACATCAATGACATGAATATCTTTGTAAGGTTCCTATTCAGATGAGTAGACGTATGCATTAAAACTCTGGCTGTGGATGCAGGTGGAGCGAAAAATCAATCTTGTGTACGGAGGAGGTAGCATTGGGCTTATGGGTCATATTGCACAGAAAGTGCATGACGGTGGAGGCCATGTGATTGGGTATGTTGAAGCTCCGTTGAAAAGTCCAAGGGAAACGCTTTGCAGGGTGTTTCTTAATGCTCTTGCGGTTCGTGATTTACATTTGATCATTGTCTTGAGGAGGTCTGGAATTACGGTTATCAGCGGACGACCTACACTGCTCTGACTTAGGTTTTGTTATTTGGATCAGAGCAGCTCGTTTTTCACATGCAGTAACATGTTTATGAGCATGTGTTTAGTTCTGAATAGACCAGTAAGTTAGGTGGAATTGATGGGGTTGATACCAACAAAGTTTGATGGATTGCTCATGGCAGTGTCATACCGAAGGCCCTCATGCCACGCGAGGTATGTAGGCCCCCACAATTATTCTCTCATAGGATAATTCATCGTGATTTGGTTTGATATATACCTATGCAGTTTTTCTTCTCCAACTTGGAATGACCTGGTTTCCACAAGCTCTTGATCGAGCTACTGGAATATCACACACCTTGGACAGTTGATTAAGGACAAACGGAAAGGGAACCAGCAGGGCTGATTCTGTAAAGAAATCATCTGCAGATATGTGGGCAGACAGTGGGAGATCTGATTGCCGTGGATGACATGCACCAGCGGAAAGCTGAAATGGCCCGCCAGGCTGATGGATTTATTGGTCTCCCAGGTATTGAAATTTATGTCCTTTATGCTGTCCTCCAGGATCTCTCCAAGATATCCTTCTCCTGAAGTCTGAATGCAATATTGCACAATATTTTGAAATTCCTAATAAATTTTGGGAAATCTTAGAAGGGAAACGTATGTGTAGTAACCTTGACTTAGCTGGACCTTGTATCTTCTACAGGTGGATATGGCACACTAGAGGAGCTGCTAGAAGTTGTGACCTGGTCACAGCTTGGAATTCACGCAAAGCCTGTAAGTTGGTGAACATTGAGTCTCAAAAGAAATCACATTCTATATCCAGAGTCACACTGCATATAAATAATAAGACTGTATGTCCGTGCGACAGAGGTGACCTCTTTACTACAGTGTCACCTCTGTCGCACGGACATACAGTCTTATTATTTATATAGCACCTCTTCTAGCACCTCCAACTAAAATCTGGCACCCTTGCATGCAGAAGTGTTTCTCGATGTTGGAAGTCTAGTACCCACTAGACCTATGGAGTTTTTGTACTCTTGCTGAGCCAATGGGCTTGAGTCATAATCAAAAGGCGTAAACTGTGTGATTTCTGACGCAGGTAGGGGTTCTGAATGTGGACGGCTACTATAACTCGCTGTTGGAGATGTTTGACAAAGGCTTGGAAGAAGGGTTTTTGAGTCTGTCAGCTCGGCACATTGTTGTCTCTGCCGCCACAGCATGTGAACTTCTTAATAAGATGGAGGTGAGAAACATGAGATGTACATGAGCTGAAGTTAGAGGATACGCAGTTATTCAATTCAGAGATAGTTTCACAGAATCTCATCAACGTACACTGATGTAGTATATATGCGTCCAGAAGTTGATTTGGATATTGATTGCAATAATGTGTTCGAGTGTAAGAGGATTAGAGGAATTTCATTGAAGCTCCTTACCACCTGCAGATTCTTATCTTCTCCCCACGTTCGCTGTTACGGAGTGAATTATGATCTGTCTCTCAGGGTTACCTTTCCACTCTTCCAAATAAATACTTGTGAACTGTAATTGATCTGTGCTAGGCGTATGCACCAGTCCAGGATCTGATGGCTCCAACTCTATGCTGGGAAAGTAATCCACTGAAGGAGATGTCCTGCATGCAGCCTGCAGACACTGTCGTCACAAGTCTGGCACAACCTCAAGCTCGTGCCTATCTCTCCACGACGTGTGTCAATGATGTATTGCATCAGCATCCAAATATCAGCTCTAGAAAGACCTGTAAGACCTACCTTGGATCGATCCACCAGGTTCATAAAGGCGTCCAAGCTAGATTGGCTTATCCTGCACTTGGGCCTGGACCCCGCACTACTTTCATGCCTTCCAAGAACCTCTGCTTGGTTTCAGCATTTAAACCTTGCTATACATGACTTCTACCCGTTTTTAGGATTCTCACTATTCCTTTGTAGAGGCTGAATTAATTTCTCTGTTATAAAGGCTTAAGTGAACTGACTATGAAAACTGCATTCCAGCATTGAATACGTAAAAATTCATTTGTTCACATTGATCACTTTCAAGCACTCAGCACTGTGAGGACTGGTCACGATTGTAGATTCGCCTTCTGTGTTTCCATCTCGCTGCGTCCACAAGATGAGTAGGTATCCGTCAGGGACTGCGACCACCGAAAACATCCGACTTTTTCTTTGGTGTGGCAGGACGGTTTCCATCCGCGAGGGCAGTGACCCACATGTGGCCTTTTAACATTTTGCTAACTGACAAGGTGGAGAAATTTCCATCTGTTGAGACAAAGATTCTGCGTCAAGGCTGTCACCGTAGCTGGATGTTCCCAGCCCATCTACGGGCTTTGAATCGTCCGCGTCGGTCCAATGTCTATTGAACTGGCCGGCCTAGCCGCATTCATGAGCCCAAGACTGCAAAGAAGGGGATGCTAACTATAACCGTCTGCATTCCCGCTAATGAAACAGCTCTCCACCACCTCCTTCTAGATCTTTACAGCTTTGTCTCCAGGAAGGAAATCACGCTTCGCTGACTCGGGCGGCCTCAGCGATTTCTTCCCTGCTGAATACATTGCGTCTCTCAGGAAGTTTACTTTGAAGTACTGATGGAAATCCATTTTTTTTCTTGTTTCTTTCTTTTGTGTTGAGCTCTGATCTCCACCTCTTTTAGTTGAGCAATACGAGCTTGTGCGTCCGGCTTTGGGATTTCTGTTTCATGGGTCAACATCTCGGGTCCTCGTTATAATGTGATCCCAGACATCAATTCTGGTCTCTGCCCCTGCAAACATCTACTCCTTCATTCTCGCGACCTCCACGTTCTCAAGTGATAGAATGTCTCCGAATTTATTAATAGCGGTACCAGTTGCTTTGGTCTTCAAATCAATCCCGAACATTGCCTAACCACATTTACCGTCAAATGTTCTGAAAAACATGAAACCCTCAACTTACAGGTCTTGAGAGGGCAGTGACACCCCACCAGGACATAACAAAAGCAAGGATGGCGCCGCCAAAGGTGCTGAAGGGGCGAGCATCGATGGCCCCTACGGAGCACAAAACCAATATGGGCAATAAGCTCAGACCGAAATATGAAACTGTGGCCGAGCAGCAAGAGAATAGACTGAACGCCCATATCCGTCACGCTCCCAAGTCTACGGTGTTACGACCGCCAATGCAGAACTTGATGTTTGATTCTCGTGTTGTACGTGGGTCCACTGCCCACGACAAGATCAAGGTGATTCTTCCCGATAAGTATCCATTTCAGATAAAACCGTGCAATTGATCTCCAATGGCTGACACTCACCTAAACAGAATTTGCAATAAGTAGAGAAGATGTGCAGATGTGCAGCAGAGTGGAACGGAAGCCCGGTTCAGTTTAGGGTTCCATCAAAATCTGAATCAGTGGCAAAGTTGAGAGACAGTGAGGTAGAGAAAGACTAAGCTTGCAGTTTCATGTAATGATGGCCTGACTGTAATCACAAATTGATTGTTTTCAGCCCCCGTTTGATCCGGAGCCCCCCACAAAGCTGTCACGAACAACTGCGAAAGTGGTCAGACTCGTCAAGACTCCTGAGCTGGAGCCCTTCGATGTCGATGTTAGTACCTCTTACCAGCGATTGAGGATAAAGCTTTCTTGTGACTTGACCCAGATCCTTCAACATAAATAAACCTGCTTGCTTGATAACTTAGCTTAATCCCTTTTCAGAATATCGCGCAGAAGTCTATTTCCCCATCTTCGGTGTACAGCGGTACTAGCATTCATGTAAGCATTGGGGCCTCCTCTCTCACGCTTCTGTCTGCATTACAAAGTTACTACAGGTGCCCACTCCTGGGGTCACCTCTTCCTCGACTTCCATTTACTGACCCATCATGCCCCAATCTCTCTGACTAAAGGTTCTAGAAACTAGACATTGCCGAGCTGTAATGGTAACTAGCAGTGCAGTCGACTTTTACACTAGTGACACAGGTCTGGAGGAAAAGTTGGACATGAGTTTTTTTGGTCTCGGTTGGGGCTTTTGGACCCTGCTACTGACTCAAGAGCAATCTCTGAGGGTGTGTCGCTTTGTGGCAGTTAGACTGCTACCTGGAAGCATTGCCACCAGGCCGTGAACAGCCAGACCCTGACCCATACTTTGAACGCCCTCCCACACCTCTCTTCATTGCCTGGGACACTGGCCCTGTAGCGTTCACCCAGGTATGTTTATCATTCCAGCCCACAAACATGATGCTCTTGCAAAGTTTGCCGCTTGCACAGGTATCACCTAAAGGATAAATGCTGAAACTATTCAGCTCGTACCAACTCCGATCACATAGTCTAAAGACTCGGTTTAAGCGGGATTTTGGAGACCACATTCTTATGACGACTGCAATCGTCATAACCCCTGATATCAGTAAAAGCGCTGAGCTACCCTGGAAAACACTATCTGTGGTAGAGCACTAAGAGAATGAATGAAATGAAATGAAAAGTTGAACTAACGTCCGCAGAAAGCTGAAAGAGCTTATGGGACAAGAGAAAGCATGAAACAAGAAAGTTCCTGGTACGCTTCTCAATTCACATTAACGTGCTTCGGCCACGGCAGATATGGCCAGGTGATCTGTTTCATTTTGACTCAGACGTGGAACCAATGCTGGAGGTTCTGGTGGGTCGATGCCTAGAGCAAGGGTATATGGAGGTTCAAGAAGGATTGCAGCTGGACTACATGCGTAATCACCAGGTTTTTAGACAGTTTCTTGAATTGTCTTTGCATAGATTCCTGAGATCCCGAATGATAAAAGTACCATTAACTGAAGTTCTAGTATTCCCTTTGCGAGCAATAAACTCTACTAACTCGGCAAGCTGCACAAAATAGTTCTTCCTCTTCCCTCCAGCTTTCCGGTTTGAATCAAAGTTTTCCTCTTCTCTCAGCAGCTTCCCTCCATGAAGCCCTCTAGCTATTCAGTCGGACTCCTGTTTTTGTTAGGCTGAAAGCATTAATGACGAATTGGAAAACTGAACCCAGAATTCTCCGATGATCTGAGATCTCAGAAACTATAGAAAGGACAGAGATTAATAAGGTTTGTCGCTAGAAGAAAGCTAAGGATGGGATTCGTGTGACTCGCGGCAGGAATCATTTGATTACGTGAAAATTGCGGAGCTGGATTGCGTGCAACGTATGTATCTTAGTGAAGTACGTTGTGACGAGGAAAGGGACCGACGCTTGGTGCAAGAGGAGAAGCGTGCCCGTGAAGAGGAGATTCTGCGTCTGAAGGTCTGTAACAAGACGTCTTCTCTGTTGTGGTTACTAACTTGAACATGGACACATCAGTGTATATAACATCTCTCAATAGCACAGCTTGCAGTTTCTGTTCTGAATCAATCTCTCTGCTAAATCATCTGGAACACTGTTTGACAAGCTTGTGGCTTCCAAGGTACAACCGACTAGATGTATACTCGTCGATCTGACCTCACTGGCGCTGGTCTCACTCCCTGAACCAGGACAAACAGGTCTACCTAGATTCAAGCCACACAAAGACCGATGCAGGTTTAATTACCTCTCGTGTGGCACTTTTGCAGTCTGATGAGATTATTCACACTTGAAGTGATAAATCCAACATGCGGATACTGGGTGGACATATGCAGGTGGAGGCCCAGAATGTAGCAAGGCTCTACCTTAGAAATCTAAAGGATGAAGTCATCGAGCTGTGCTTGTTGAGGGGCTTGTTCTTCGATCCTGTGGAGAGAGAGGTTTGCAAACTTACTTGAACGGGCCACGTAATGGTATAGTTGTCGTCCAAAGGATTTTGTCAAGTGGTGGAAGTTATATTTTCCAGAGGATTCTGTTAGGTGCTGCAGCCTAGACATTGCTCTCCCTTTTCAGGAAGTCCTGGCACTGTACTTCGGGGCTTGTGCTTTGGCCGGAGTTCTCCCTCTTTTGGGCACCCCTTTACTTGTAGGAGAACCACCTCTTTGCCTCATGAAGAACCAGGCCCGTTTTTCTTTACAGCCGCCGAGCTGTACGATTGCAGTACTTGTTTGTCATGGACACACTTGTCCCTTGGTTCGAGTGGAGATTATGACGTTCTTTCGTTTCTTGTTTCTTTCTTCTCTCTCGCTCGGGTGCAAGAGCATCTCCATGGTAATACATTGAGATTACATGTATCTCGCTACAGGTCTCTTTAGTTATGTCCGAGAACTGTGGAATTTCTTTTTCTCCCCTTATTCTCTCTCGTGGGGTTTTTGGTCTGTTGGTCCATTTCAACTTTGCCCTCAAGCCCATGTGAATGTCATAAGGGTTGTTTGATTGTTTCTGGAGTTCTGCTAAGTTAGTATTTAAAGATACTCCTCTTCCCCTGCCAGTTGTGGATGGCCACAAGCAGTGTTTAATTCTCTCTTGCTCACAAAGTTTTGTCCCTCCCATGCATGAGCAGATCGAAAGAGTGATTGGGCCCACATTGGCAAAGGATATGTTAGTGGAGTACGAAGACATTATCCGAGCTCGCAAAGTATTCTGTCTCGTGGTACGTTGCAAAGATTCATACGGATTATCAATTGCTTTCTTCATCATCAGTAGCTGACAGATGATGGAACCTAACCCCAGTTGTTGGTTTGGTTGTTTCTTTACACTACTCACCATAAAGAAGAATTTGGTTCTCCAGTGTACTCTCTCTACAATCTGGGCTGATAGTTCTGTTTCCAAATCTCAACATGGCACAAACAAATTTTATCTGGGTCCACCAACTAGCCACTTAATCTGTGACCCAACTTCTAATTCGTGCAGGAGCTGTAAACATTACTACTAGATCTTAAAACAATCAAACATTTTGTCAATGTCGCGAAGACTAATTGTGGCAACTACGGTGTGTTGCAAAATGTCATAGGAGGGCAAGCTGGTTCGACTGGGTTCTGTGATTAAGCTAGTTATGATCTAAGCAACGTCACTATGGGTTGAATGTTGCAGGTGGATGAGACAGTGCCACCTCCAGATTACCAAGAAAGGGCAGAAGATGGAATGAATATGATCATGGCAAGGCTGCTGAATATCTTGGATGCTTGGATAACTTTTGAGGACGATGTTATAGTAGAGTTCGATGCGGCAGAGTCAGCTTCTCAGCGGGTCATGCGGGGCGTGGTGGGAGAGTTAGAGCTAGTGGAACAAACCTCCAGCGAGCTCATGGGCTCAGTTCTTGAAAGTGTATGGTTGCACCTCACACCAACATTTATCAATGAAATCTCTCAGCCTCCTTTCAATTTTGCTGCATTGCAATTTGCCAAAGTAGGTACCTAAAGGCTTCCCAGTTTCTAACTCGGAAAGAATTAGATTACCAAAAACCCTGGTTTCACTTCACTGTCAACAGCCATAATACGTGCAGACACTACAGCACTGCAATGCCTCAAGATACAGAGATTCCCAGATCATGTTCCTTTCTGTTTTAGCCAGCTCAGAGTACCATCTGAAAATTGTGGCCATAAGGACATTCATATCGTCACAGCTTTCCCCTGGTTAGTGTTGGTGGGAATTTCTTCTTCTTTCTTTCGGTAGATCTTTGAGTCCATCAGTTGCACTGATCCATTGCTGGTACCTTGCTACTGTGGGGCAGACTGAGGATGGCCTGCTCGTCACCGGAACTGCTGCACGCGGAGCTGTGAATCAGTTGCTTGGGCAGGCAGAGGTGGGTTTGCATGAGACTGGATCTGCAACACGCCAAGTAATGGATCGCATACTCGCACAACTGGAGGGTGGGCACTGATTGAGGTGCTCAGCAACTCATGGCACGTGATTCTGAAGTTGGATGGGTGCCACAGCTCTCACTAGATTCCAGTTAGGATTGAAATTTTTGGCTGCATCAGGTGTATGCTAGCATTAGCAGGATTTCTGTACAAGAATACCAGAGGATGTGGAATGTGCTTTCATAGCCCTCAAAACGGTCGTTAGCAATGATGGACCTGTTGATGAAGATTTCTGCAGGTGAAAACGGAAATGATTGTAAAGCATCCAACCTGACTACCTCTTTCAATAACTTAACTCATGAAAACTGTTAAAGTTCTTAATTATCGATCCACTGGGGGAGTCATCTCCAAGATCCTAACTTTGTTAGAAACCTCCACTTGAAATGCAGCATTGAAGATACCTCAACACAGATTGACACACATAACGGGTTACGAATTGATTGCTACATCTCCCATCGTCATGACATTCAATCTTCCCTTCACCTTGGAATCAGGAAGTCTGAACTAACCCCCCAGTCCATGTAGGTTTTTTGGGCAACTGCAGACACAAAATTCCATCATCGCAAGGAATTCAACAAGGAAAAAGGGTCTGTAAAATGAAATGACATGTGTCTCTCTCCCTGTCTTTCTTTCTGGCTCTGGTTTTCTGTTTCCTCTCTCAGGTTTTCTTTCCATTTTGTCCCATAAGCTCTATGAGCTTTCTGCGGACGTTATGAAGCACATTTCATTTATCTATCAGCAAATGGTATAGGTTCTCTGACCCCCTCCAACCTGCAATGGGAAAGGGTGGGTAGTACTGTTAGCTGAAAGCCCATCTACCCCCAGTCATCTCTCAGCATACCTTCATACTTCTCCAAGTTCCGCCACTTGTCCTTCAGATCTACCTCAGTACGTTCCTGAAATACAGCTTGATTACTTTGAAGAATCATCTTCCAGCGACCCTTGCCATACTTTTGGACTTCTCTCTTCAGAATGGCCACTTCATCATTTGACCACCTATGCTGTTTCCGTCGCTTTTGTTGGCCCCTTGAAGGTGACTTTCCTGGTTGGATCCCCACAATTGATGACATTCGGTAAGGGATATTGATGACAGGCAAGCTTACCCGTCTTGAGGCAGATGGGGAGTTGTCATCTGGGCTCTCAGATATTTCATCCTCATCCCAGTGATAAGCTTCTGCAGATGGGTGAGGATCCAGAAGGCTCCGTTTACCACTGGGTTGAATGGTTTGACCACCTCTAATTTGAGTAGCAGGAAGTGGATCCTTCACAGCCAACAGCTGGGCACTGCTTTCTAGCAATCCCTTTCTCCCTTGCTCCAAGTTTTGAACTACTTTCTCAGCTGCATTGGGGTTCAAAGTATCAACCTCAGAGTGCCACACTATGGCCACATCGGCCTTATCAACTCCTTTCGCAACATCCACTTCAATCTTCTCAAGGTATATGGTTCCAATCTCTTTCCATGCTCTCTCTATAAAATCTTTCACTTTACATCTGAATTCGCCGTGTTTGCTATTACCACCCACATCCTGATGTGCCCCTGTGTCACCTAATATCTGCCGGAGCTCGTATATCACCTCCTCCGTTGATTGCATAAGCCTATTCTGCTCAATTTCTACATCAGGTTCCCCTTTGCCAACATCCTTGCTTCTCACACGCCCTATTTTCCTGGCCAGACTGTGATGCGCAGCCAGTTGTCTAGAGGACTTCATCCATTCTCTTATTCCCTCCCCATGCTCTGATAGAGTGACATCTTTTCTGTCTTCCCTCGAAGCCTGCTCCAGAAGCTCCGAAAAGCCCTCAAGAGAGTGGATGGTTTTCTCCATGTCCAAACCCTTGGAGACTTGGCTGGATAGCTCCTTCAGAACCACCATTTGCTTCAGCAAGGGGACGTTGTCAGGAAAAGGCAGGGAACCCATCAACTCTTTTATCAAGCTTGCATCCGTGGTGAACTTAAGCACATATTCCCATATCCAAGCCCTACTTAGTTCCTCCCCTGGTGTCTCCTCCCTCATTAGCTTCCTGTACGCTGCGGAGACATCAGAGCCCCTATGCATGCTCCATCCACATGCCATTCTTCTCCTTTCATGCAGATAGACTAGCCATCATGGCTTCATATATATCCTAAGCAGAAAAAAATGAGAAAGAGAGGAAATTACTTGATTCATAGATTGATTGATTGAAGAGTGATTTTCAGATGGGCACCTGCATCTGGCACTATTGACTATATATTACATATCTGAAAAGGTGAGAACAGAGAGAAAAGAACTGGTACTTTCAAGGAAGGGAGAAGACAGAAAGGAGCACCACAATCATGGAAAGTGCCTTCAAAAGCTTAAGAGAGTGAAATCAGAGAGCGGAAAGGCTAGATTGAACGAGGCACTAGCTAGATGGTGAGCAGGGTCCAAAAACCCACAACCAAGACCAAAATAAACCCACAACTTTTGCTCCTCCACCACAAACTGTAAGTAGACTGCACTGCTCGTTACCATTAAAGTTCGGCAATTTCTAGTTAGATGACTATATCAACCCCATAGTTAGAGAGATAGGGCCATAGGTCAGAAAATGGAAGGCGAGGGAGAGGAAGCAGACATGACTGGGGACTGTGACTTCATAGAACAGACAGCAGCGTAAGAAGTACAACAGGTCGCACCCAAAGCTTAAAAAATAAATGGTACCGGTGTACACCGAAGGTGGGTAAAAACACTGTGTGAGATTCTGGACAGGATTCATCTTTGTCAAGCAAGCAGTTTTGTTCATGTTGAAGGATCTGGAAGTCACAAGAACAGTTCATCCTCAGTCACTGCTAACATCGACATCGAAGGGCTCCAGCTCAGAAATCTTGACGACTCTAACCACTTCGGCAGTTGTTAGCAGCAGGTTTGGGGTGCGGGGGAGCTCCGGATCAAATTGGGGCTGAAAACAATCACTTTGTGATTACAGTCAGGCCACACTCACATTACTGCAAGCTTGGCCTTCTCCAGAAAAGTCTATCTCACTGGACTGTTAACCTTGGGATACTGGAACCCTAAACTGAACCGAGCTTCCCGTCCACTCTATTGCATCTTCTCTACTTATCGCATCTTCTGTTTTAGGTCAGTGTCAGCCAGTGGAGATTGCACAGTTTGAACTGAATTGGATAGTTCATCTACTTGTCGGGGAGAATCACCTTGATCTTGTTGTGGGCAGGGGACCCAAGCTGCAACACGAGGATCAAACATCAAGTTTTGCATAGGCAATGCTCGCCCTTTCACCACCCGCAGCGACGCCATCCTTGCTGCCGTTATGTCAGCCCAAACCTGCCTTGATTTGACAGATTTTCCCTTGAAGCATTGAGACATGCAGTGTGAGTTTCGATTTTGACTAAGATATGTGCGACATACAGGATGGAGGTGTTGAATCAGGCTCAATGTTTTGCATCAGGCACCTCAACCATGACCACTCTTATAAAGCGAACAAGAGAGGGAGTCAACAGGAACTCTTCTGATGGGGTGAGGACACTCCCTAAGGCAGAATATGAGAAGAAGGCGCTGCACATTTTAAGCAAACGAGGCATTTCAGCAGACTGCATTACTTATGTCTCTTTATTGCGGGAGTGCATCAGAACAAAAGACCTCGAAATGGGGAAACAGGTGCATGGCCACATTGTTCAAAGTGGTTTCAAGCCAAACATTGTTCTATTCAATACTCTTGTCAATATGTATGCCAAGTGCCGTAGTGTGGCGTATGCACGTTTACTGTTTGACAAACTGCCTGAACGGGATGTGTATACCTGGACTACCATGGTGGCAGGATATGCAAAGCATGGGTGTAGCAAGGAGGCTTTCGAGATCTATCAGCAGATGATTCGAGAAGGGGTGAAACCCAACTGCGTCACGTTCATTTGCATTCTCAAGGCATGCGCCAGCCTTGGAGCTCTGGAAAAGGGCAAAGGCGTTCATGCTGACATCATTAAAGCTGAAATTGCGCCAGATATCGTTCTGGAGACTGCCCTTGCTGACATGTATGCCAAATGCGGCAGCATAAGGGAGGCACGGACAGTGTTTGACAATATGGCTCAACGAACAGTGGTTTCATGGAATGTGATGATCACAGCGTATGCTCAACTTGGCTGTGGGGAGGCTTTTGAGATGTATGAGCAAATGATATGGGAAGGGGTGACACCCGACAAGGTCACATTCATTTGTGTTCTCAATGAGTGTGCCTGCCTTGAAGCACTGGAGAAGGGCAAACGGGTCCATTCTGACATCGAGAAAACTGGAGTAGAAGATGTCATTGTCGAGACTGCCCTTGTCGACATGTACGCCAAATGCAGAAGCATGGAGGATGCACGCCAAGTCTTTGCCAATATGGCTGAACGAAATGTGGTCACATGGAGTGCAATGATAGCAGGATATGCTCAACATGGGTATGGTAGGGAGGCTTTGGAGACCTATGAGCAAATGATACAGGAAGGGGTGGTGCCCAACAAAGTCACATTCACTTGCATTCTGAATGCGTGTGCAAGCCTGGCAGCTGAGGAAAAGGGCAAGGAGATCCATGCTGAGATCGTCAAATCTGGAATTGCAGCAGATATTGTTCTGGAGACTGCCCTTGTGGATATGTATGCCAAAGGAGGGAATATGAATGTTGCACATCAAGTGTTCAAGAATATGGCTCAACAAAATGTGGTCTCATGGAATGTGATAATTGCAGGATATGCTCAGCACGGGCTGGGTAGGGAAGCCTTTAGACTGTTTGAACAAATGCAACAGGAAGGCTTGAAGCCAGACGGTATTACCTATATATCTCTTCTCTCAGCATGTAGCCACGTTGGCCTGGTTGATGAAGGCTGCCACTACTTTCATTCCATGAGTCAGGATTACAGCCTTACTCCGACGGTGGAGCATTTTGGCTGCATGGTGGATCTTCTTGGGCGTGCTGGCCAATTGAATGAGGCAGAAAACTTTATTAAGAAAATTCCAATCAGACCAGGTGCTGTGCTGTGGAGGACCTTGCTTGGTGCGTGCAGAGTTCATGGGAATGTGGAGATAGCAGAACGTGTGGCAAAAGACCTTCTCAAGTGGAATCCACAGGATACTGGAACTTATGTGCTGCTATCAAAGATCTATGCTGCTGCTGGCAGGTGGAATGATGCATCAAAGGTGAGAAAAATGATGGAAGACAGAGGTGACAGAACACAGCTGCATTGAGTTGGACAACAAGGTGCATACAGTCTTTGTTGAAGGTTGATTGCATCCACAAATTGAGGAAGTCCAGGTTGGTATGAAGAGATTGTCTGGGCCGATGAAGGAGGCTGGGTATGTGCCTGATGCACTCTGTGTATTGCATGAACTTGGAGGAGAAGCACTCCACCACAGGAGAAGCTAGCCATTGATGTTGGGCTGATCAGCACGCTCCCAGGTACACCTATTCACATCATCAAGAACTTGGGGTGTGTGGTGATTGCAATACTGCGACCAATTTGCTCTCTAGGAAAGTTAGGTGTACTGTTTTGTACGGGATGCCAACAGTTGTCACCACTATTAAGATGGGGTTTGTTTGGGGATTACAGGTGAGACAGATGAAAACTGCACAAGATCACCTTCAAATGGCAGGTCAAGCCTGAAAGATTGTCCAGCTGTGTTGCTGCCCTAGATTTTACTGGCCCTGCTGTAGCAGACCATCGCCTGTCGAGATAATTTTCCCACTGGCAATGCAGCTTGCCTGGTTGCTGCATCTTCAAACACAGTCGGCTTAACACAAAAGAAAAGTCAGGTTCCCCAAGCTAGCCCTAGCCAAAGAGACTATCTTTCTGTGAGATGCATATTCAACAAGGGAAAAACTGATGAAGAAGAGAATCAAAAAATTAAATCAGCAAAAAGTCACAGAGGAGATTTTTTACTGCTTTGCCACTAGACGGGGAGCACAGCCTGGGAATCCTCAACCATTCTAGCAAATTGTTGGGAGCTCCCATTGCTTAGAATGCTCCGTCTCCACAAGGCTATGGCAAACAAGTCTTATGAGTACATTCTCTCCACAAGGCTCAGGCAAAGGATGTCCTAACTCTCTCTCTCTCTCTCTCTCTCTCTCTCTCTCTTTATTCTCTTTGTTCAAACTGGCAAGGGCAAAGCTCTGGGGCTCACTAAATTTTTCCACTGCAGAGGGGTCAACTCTGAGGTTAAGAAAACCATGCTTTGTCGCGTTATTAGACCTGCCTTGGAGTACGGATCTGCTATATGGGTTGATAACTCCAACCAGGCTAAGTCTCTAGAATCCATTCAAGTGGGGGTGCTTAAGGAGTGTATGTCAGCATGCTCCAAAACAGCCAATGTGGCTGTTCGGGGTGAGTTTGGCATTCCGTCCTTAAGCTCTCGACGAGATGAATTCAAGGTCGGATGGTGGGGTCAGCTGCAACATATGTCCAACACCAGATATCCCAAGTTAATCGACTCTATATCTTGGAAACAGGACCGCCCTGTCAAACAGGCTAAGTCCTGGCAGAAGAGAGTAGAAGAGATTCTCAAGGACCTGGACCTGGATCCGCAAGTCTTGACCCTGCCGGATAAATCTGACTTAGAGGCTGTAGTGTCCAAAGCCATGTCTGTTGCCATGAGATTGTCTGATGAAAATGAAGTTAGGCAGAAAACTTCCCTGAACTTGTTTCCAGTCAGTGACATGGGGGAGGACATCTTGGATGACCTCAAGGGTCTACCCTCTCTCGGCACTAGACTGAAATTTAAACTAAGGGCAGGAAGCCTACCTTTGAACAGCAAACAGAAGCAGAGAGGAAAGGGAGAGTGCAATTGCCCGTTGTGTGGGCAATCTGAAGACAGTATTCATTTTCTGATACACTGTCCGGGGTTCTCTCACCAAAGAGACGCTCTCTTCAAATCTATCAAGGGAATTGTTTACCAACTTCGAAAGTCTCGAGGCTGAGCCAAAAGCCCAGGCCCTCCTGAGGCCTAGTTTTTGGGCAAATCACACACAGGTTGATGCTTGTGTGAAGGGATTTCTAGAGGATATCTGGAAAACCCCGATTAATTCTATATATGAAGGTAAGTCTTACTACCAACGTCAGCCCCCGACAGAGGTAGGTTCTGTCCCTTTTTTGTTCCCGCTCAAACTGGGCACGGGGTCAATGGCCACAAGGCTACGGCAAACAACGTCTTATGAGTACAATCTCTCTTTATTCCAAGGTACGTCTTACTACCGGCGTCACCGTGACAAAGGCAGGTTCTGTCCCTTTGTGTTCCGCTCAAACTGGGCGCGTGGTCAATGGCCACAAGGCTACGGCAAACAACATCTTCTGAGTACATTCTCTCTATCTCTCTGGCTGACTGAGATTGTTCCGCCCAAACTGGGCACGGGGTCTATGGCCACAAGGCTATAGCAAACAATGGCTTATGAGTACATTCTCTCTCTCATAGAGGGAGACATTGTGAGAATATGGTGAGGCGGCAACAAATCCGGTGGGACATAGGCACTGTGTATGCATATTCTTTCCATTTCAAATGGGGAGAATCATGCTAGTGCTACTCTGTAGTGTCTTATTATGATCCATTCATTATGATCACGTGAAATTTCAGTTATTTGAGGTGACCCTGCCATGTGCCATATTAAACTTAGGATGCATGAATGTCCAAGGGCTTTAAGGACTCTGGATTACTCATAGGAGCAGAGACACAGGCAACTTCCTTGTTAACTGTCCCATGGTGTCAGGATATGTCCCATAACATTTACACTCTAGTGGAAGAGCTATACAGAAGAAGTCGGTCCTTGCATGCTTTGGTTGCAGCCTGGCTCAACCCTACATAGCTTATATGGTTCATCTGATTTGATCAAATCCTATTTAGAAGTTATCACGGAGTAATGAACCATAAGCTGTGTCAAACATCGACTAGATCTAGTTCTTCTGTTGCAAACCGAATCGTCCCACCAGCTAAGAAATTTGTTGACATCCATCCATGTACGCTAGATCCGTGGAAGGTACTTGAAATAAGAACTAAAAACTTTGCAAGGCGCACAATTGTACATCATCAAGATAACTGGTAGCATGCAGGTCCTCTTTGTCTCTGGTGCAAGCACACGCTCTCGCCATCTTCTGCACAGAGGTACATAGTGTGCACGTGAACCTCTTCTCATTTCCCTCCTGACTACAAAGGTTATCATTTTGGATTGCATGCTACCGAAACAACAATCTCATGAAAGTGACCTCGGTATAAATTACTAGTACTACGACATTTCAGTCTTGTAGATGCATATCCCGAGAGCGGCATCACTGGGTTGGAACAATTCCACTGCTTATATCACAGCTTGAAGTTGCACATGACTTCAACAAATAAGAATTCATGTACTACATGCATAAATTTCTGTAGTCCAGGGAATGCTGTAGCAAGAACTGATCTCCTCCATAGACGTAGTGTTCAGGGTCGCAGTTGTGTCTCCTGCAGGTCTGGCATCATCCAATGGGGAGCATGAGTTGGTTTTCCCCATCGGGGCACCGAACACCGCATTGCACGATTTGCAGGTATGGGCAATCTATTCTACATATCATCTCTTCCATGGTGCTGTGTCCAAATGTTATTTATCGACGTGCATATATTCCTAGGACGCTCCAGGCACAGCCTCGGGTGAATGTCAAGCTCACGTTTCTTGAAGAAATAGAGCTCCCCTCCCCTGGCGAGAGTTAGCCTATCTGTCTACCCCAACTAGTACATAATTTGGAAAGCATCCATACGAATCTAGTAATTAGCTCTCGATGTCTAAGTTAAAAATTTCAGGTGAAATTTTTACAATCTGCAAATCTACATCCAGTTTCCAGTTTCCACGTTACTGCGCCAGACATTAATGGAGATCGAAAGCGTATCAACCTAATCAAAACTGCAGCAACTACTTCTTGAATGTAACGCAAGTTTGTGTTTGATTGCAGGAGCTCAAACAAGTTCACTCAAACTCTCGTCGCCTCCAGGCACCACCAGTACCAATTGGTTCACTGCCGAGCACAAATACATGTGCCTGGGGGACATGCAGTGGCCGGGTGCCAGCGCCGTGCTAAAATGACTGCTTGGCCGCGTTCAACCCTCACAACGTGGTCTTCAGGTAGTGGTAGGCTTGCAGTCAACCTCCTTAAGCACAGGGAACAATCCCTTTCCCTTTAGCCATGGGTTAGCTGCAGGATCGATGTAGGAGGGGCCCTTGATGTCTTTGCGAGCCTCCCGGTTCTTTTCAAATGAAACTCCAAATCGTTTTTCCACGTCTATTGCTCATGCACACAACAGGTAATCATTCATCAGCTATGCTATGTGAAGTCCCTACCAGATGAGGGAGAAATCATTTAAACTTGTGCAGAACAGGAAGTTAAAACTATGGTTGAAAGTCACTCAGACCTCAAAGTCATGTCTAAATTGACCAAGGTTCCTCTCAGGTTGAAGGAATAGTTCTTTTCGACTTAAATAGTCAAAGCAACTGGGAATTCCAAAATGCAGGCCAGCTAACTCTCTGCTACCTGTTTTATTTGCAGAGGCAGTCTACCTTCCAAGCAATGTTAGTAATTGTTTTCTTTTCTTGTGGACACCAATTTGATGAATTCATCTTTGTTTTGTTGTTTATCTTTCTCACAGGCCTCCAGTGGGTTCTCCTTGGGCTGTGTGTGAATGTCATAAAATGTCTTCCTCCCTTTCTCTCCCTGTTCTTCTCTTACTGCATTGATTTCCCGGATTAATTCTATATATGAAGGTAAGTCTTACTACAAACGTCAGCCCCTGACAGAGGTAGGTTCTGTCCCGTTTGTTCCCGCTCAAACTGGGCGCAGGGTCAATGGCCACAAGGCTACGGCAAACAACGACTTATGAGTACAATCTTACTGCATTGATTTTGAGCTTGAAAGTATATACCTGCGGCAAGAGCTGGGTCTAGCTGGCCATCGTCAGTGAAAGACATCATGAGCTGTGGTGGGCCCAATGGGAGAGTGTCCCCGCGGTCAAACTGCCAGAAGTGGAACACTTTACCATAGGTTTTTGCCACCTGATCAGCATGAGAATACAACGTGCCGATCAGATATCCAAATATGACCAAGTTACTTCAGACTTTCATGTTTTCTGTTCTACATTACAAAAATGGAAGATTTATCTTTAAAGCCTTTTGTCAGAGGGAACAATGTACTCAAATGAAGGCCTGCTAACAGAGATCTCTCCCAGATCTTTCCATACAATACTTGACTTTGAAGCCAAGTGGCCTTTTAAACCTTCCTGTTGAAACTGGCATCTTCTGAATTCATAAATGGCACATGGAACTCATGGCTGAAATGGACAGACCTTCCCAGAAATCTGTGGAAGGCATTAAGTTGTTGCATGAAGACAACCTGAAATTATGAAATTCAGCTCCTGACTTACAATTATCAAACTGTATTCATCACAACAATCTCCTCCTGTAGGAAAAGCCTCAACATCAGAAATAATACATTGATAGAATCACATACTTCGTCAAGCTCTGCATGCTCAGCCACTCCTGGAACCCCAGGCATGAAAAGGATCCCGCTCTTTACTTCGTACTCGTGTGTGTGCCACAATTTCTTCTCTTCTTCAGGCAATGTGCCGAAAAGTTTCTCAGAGATAATGTACTCGATGCCGATGAGGCGAGCATTGGCCTCGGGGCTGTCATAAATCACACACTGCCGCATATCCTGGTTGTAATGGGTGCAAAAATGATGCGACTCAACTTGCCTTCCCATATCATAGGCGTAGAGATGGAACCTGGAACAGAACAAATTTGAGAATTGTCCTGGACCCATCCGCACTCAAGAGTAGGCATTGGCACAGACTTTACCAACAACAAGTTGCCAGCAAATCCCACAAAAGCCCTATCCTCAATAGATGAAATTGTTTCAAGTCACATTGAATCTTAGCATGAACCTCGTTAAGTACTAATTAAGGATGTTCTGTACGCTTACAAAGATCATAGCCTCCATCATAACACCGCAGGTTATGACTTAGAATCCTACAGTCAACTCTAACAATAGACCTGAAGTCAGAGTCTGCATTCCCATGGAATCATCTAATACATAAGGGGACGAGGAAAACGATCGAGCCTCGATATCGATATCCGAAACGGACCCAAAGAGAGATTTGAGAAAAAAATGTCAAGTATTAGCCTCGTGATGATGTGGCACCTGCGTTGACTAGTGGCAGAGTCTTTTGGACATCAACATGCTGCTCAAGAGAGAAAATGGCGGAGGTAATGCTACAGCTGACTCTTCTCCGTTCCAAAGTGTTTACGAATCCTAACAATTGTCCCTCTCTGCGATCGGATCTAGAAAAATAGGCAACAAACAAGGAGAGGGAAAATGCAAGCACTCAAATTGAGGAGCTAGTAAGGAAATCCGAACAAACACATACGCGCACAGGTGTCCATGGATCTGTTTGATGGGTTTAAAGCTTTGAAATGCAGATGCTGCCGTCTCCAGCATGGTGGTGCTTGTGTTGGTAGGCTCCCCTGGCAGATGCTCCGGCTGAGCCACCGGTCCTGGTCCTGACGCCGCCGCCATGCCTGCTACTTACTCACTTGCTCTTCCAACCCACAAACAAAAATTTCTCTGTGAATTCCTGGCAGCAAGCCAAAATCGGAGAAGAGATCCAAGTGTGAGCAATTGCGATGGCGTCGATGGGTTCCTTTCCAGGCCACCACGCGGCAGACGTGGTGCAGAGATCAGCATGCAGCGCATGCTGCTTTGCCTATATCCCCTGTTCTGCACGTGTCATACTCTCGCCCGCTCAATCGGGGGGTCGACCCGCCACCCTTTTCGGGTTTTCTTTTTCTTTTTCCAAGGAACCACCAGCCCCAGTAACTGGGCTTTGAGCGGAAAAATAAACCCCCTTTCTGAGCCAGGGAGGCATTTAAGGGGCAGAGCCCCAGCCCCAAGGCAGAGAGACACATTGAAGTTTGAACCAATGTTGGGGGGTTATTTGAATTCCTCTCTAGTACCCGGCGGTTACCTATCCGGTTATATGTATATGTGACTGGCGGAGGTGAAAAAAAGAAGTAGCCGGTCCAGTTAGGAACCGACGGAGGTCATGCATTCAAATAACCGAGCAAAAAACCAGTGTTGGGCGGTTCTTGCCTTTGTGAAGGAACCTTCGGTTCCGGTTCCACAAATTTTTGAAGAGACGGTTCCGGATCCGGATCCGGTTATTTTTTATTAAGGCGGTTCCGGTCCGGTTCAGGTTCTGACTTTTTAACATGGGGGCGGTTCCGGTTACCGGTTAGTTGCTGGAAAAAAAACACCAGTTCCCGGTTAGGTTCCGGTTCTTCTTTTTTTTAATATATTAAATTCTTTTAATTTTTTTATTCTTCTGGAAAATTGATTGGTCATACTGAGAATTTTCAACTAAAACCAGGGAATTTATTAGTAAAACAGAAGTAAATAAACTTATATGTTTTTTGTGATTGTCTTTTATGGTATATATAACTAGTTAAATACGCATGGTCTCCATTAAAAACGGAAAACCAGAGATTTTATAAGTTTTCGTACGGTGTAGCAAAGAACAACTAAAACTAACTAACTACATAAGGATCTTAATTCAAAATACAAAACAAATTAAACATGTGTAATTCTATGGTTACCTTTTATGGTGCAGCAAAAGCACAACTAAAAAAAACTACATAAATTTGTGTTTTTTGGATGATGCTTTGTCAATATAGCATACAACAAACTAAGTACACGGGATGTCACTGAAATTTTCAATAAAAATGACAAATAAACAAACTCCAATCAAAGGAGTATAGTGTAATATGTTGAACAATAATTTGTCTCTAAGACAAATCATTCTACCTCAAAGAGGTTTGCCTCTGCAATCAAGTCCTCATTCTCATCTAAGAGGACTTCTTCCCTATCCAAAAACTCTTTCATGGAAGTACTAAAGCAACCAACTCTAGCATCATTTGGCCAATTCTTGACTACACTCACAAGCATATCAAGGTTTTCAATATTTAACCTGCACCGTCTCAAGTTTGTTATGACACCTGCAATACTAAAAACCCTCTCAGCTTCAATCTGAGATCCAACTATGCCCAAGATTAGCCGTGCCAAAAACCCCACATACGGAAAGAGAGACTCGTGTTCTTTCCACCATTTCAAAGGAGCCACGCACTCACCCTCAATTATCTTCGTCCTTCTGAAATGTGATAGTTGTTCTCTCACTACTGTCAATGTCATGTCTTCATTGTGGTCATGCACACCAAATAAGGACATCTCGTCCATTGTGGAAGTGGGCTGTGATTGGGCCGGAGTATCCGGATGTAAGACCTTGAAACACTTTATCAAAAGAGGCTCTAACACCATGCTATCATATTGGGACACAATATGCAAAGCACGCTCTTTGCCCACATATTGTGATACCAATGACAACCCCTTGTAACGTGGGTCAAGCATAAGCGCGAGCATATTGTGAGCTTTGCGCGATTGAAACCCTTCCAAAAAAAAAAAAATGGTTCCAAGACATATACCACCTCTCGAGCCATCCGCCATTCCAATAATGTCAACTCTGTTGAGAAATCCCCAGCCAGCCTTCCTACTTGCCCTCCTTTCCCTCCCATGCACGATCAGCCGTAGCGCAAGAGCAATGGGCTAATCAGCCCCTCTTTTAACAAAAATTTAAACAACTAAAAAATTAAAGCTCAATGAAAGGGAGTTACAAGCGGGTAATGGTGGCTGGTTGGCAGGTCCCTCCCTACTTTGAGCTCCCTCCCTCTCATGCAGAATCTGCTATAACAGAAGCCAAAGGGGCTATCTTATCAACCCCCAATTGTATCAAGAATTAAAAAAATTTAAAGAAATGGAAGATACTTACCGGTGGGTAATGTGGGCTGGTTGGTGGGCCCCTCTTTGCTTGTGCTCCCTCCAATGTAAAATCTACCATAGTGGAGCAAGGGGCTATCAGCCCCTTGGTATATCATCAAAGAAAACAGGAAAAAAAAAAAAAAAAAAAAAAAAAAATGATGAGCAATGATTACCATGGACCAAGGAGCCGCCTGGTTGCAGGTGGGCCCTCTTTACTCGTCCTCCCTACCTCTTGCACCACATGCCATAGCAGAAAAGGAGGAAGCTGATTAGCTTCATGGTGAACTAAAGCTAAAAACAGTAAAATAACCAAAAGTGGTGGATGCTTACCAACAAGGGGCTGGTTGCGCGGGCCCTCCTGCTGGCACTTCCTCCCTCCAATGCGCCACTTACCACAATACAAGAGCATGGGGCCCATCAGCTCCGCTAAACCAAAAAATTAAAAAAAAACAAGAACATGGTGGATGCTCACCAACAATAAGCGACGGCTGGTTGGCGGGGCCCTCCTGCTCACACTCCTTCCCTTTGTGTCCACCACCTGCCACAGCAGCAGAAGAGAGATCAGCCCCCTCTTGTGCGATAAACTGAGAAGAAAATAAACAAACAACACATTAAATCAATCGACCTAAGAGGGAAAGAGAATGGAGATGGAGATGAAATGAGAGCGAGAGAGAAATCAAACAATAAAGTAGAAAATGGAGACATGGAACACAAACCTTACCTGGACTGGAGTAGCGAGCAAGATGTATGCGAGAGAGAGCGAGCTGGATGAGTTGTAGAGACACTTAGGGCTACAGCCCATGGGTGGAACCGGAACTGGAACCGCTTTGGAGTCCCCAAACCCGGTTCCCACACATGTGGTCGTAGCTGGAACCGCCGGTTCCGGTTCCCACGCAATCCCCAATTTCCGGTTCCGGTTCCGGTTCCGGTTCTGCACAGGCGGGTCCGGTTCCGGTTCGGTTCCACATAACCGGAACCGGAACCGACGGTTACCCGGGGCCCAGGCGGGTAACCGCCCAACACTGCAAAAAAACCTCTTAAAGAACTGCACAATACCCGTTTAAGGGGGAAAAAAAACAAAAAAAACATTGTTCTCAGAAGTCGTCATTAGTACTAGTACGATAGTGCAGACTCGAGCAAAATGTAGCCGTACAGTGAAGATAGAAAATACAACACGACGACAAGGCCAAGTGGTAAGCCACTTGTGTAGTGGCATGTAGGTCTAGAGTTCAAGTGTTGGGCGGTCATTTGATTTTTTTTTCATAACCGGTGGTTCCGGTTGCTTCAAATTTTAGAAAAGTAAGGGAAATGGATACCCAGATATCTGGGACCTGAGGGAGGCTGGTGGAAGCTAATGGTAGCAAACACTATCTACTCTTCCTCCCTAATGTAACGAGTTCTATGGCCACAATCCAGCAAATGGATTGTCCAAGGATTCAATCACAAATCACCAGGCTCTCATCTTTGGTCCTCAATCTGGAAATCCTGGAATTGCCTCAGACCTTTTTTGGAAAAAGAAAAAAACCATCTTCTTTCCATGAAACCTTGAGACAACATTTGTTCCTTAATGACCCTAACCCATAAGTGGCTGACCGGGGTTCTGTAAAAAGATGGGCTGCATGGGAAACTAGAGGCTTCTCCACAATTAAACACCTTTAAGACAGCTCCCCTCAATCCCTGAGAGGGGCTCTGGGTGCGAATCGTCTCCATTCGGGGATACCTCTCATCATCCAATCAATCCCTGATACCTGGAAACTTATACTCAAAGATGGCTCGGACTCCCACAGACCACATCAACGGATTCTTCCACAAAGTCCATCTTTACAAGTCATATATGTTTTGTCAAGGACGAGAACATGACTGAACACAAACAAGAGATCAGACTAGAGGTACAAGACTAGACAAGAAGTCAAGGTCGGCGTGGCCGAGTGCATGGTGGGTAAACATGAATCAAGATGATCTTTATAACAATGGACAAGAGTACAAGATACTGGAACTCGACTTGAATACTAGAATGCTGGAAGCTTGGACTGGAGTACTGGGACTGGGAACAAGAGTAGCTTGAACTTCTGTTGGTGAGACTGAAGAGTGTCCAGTCTCGCCTCCTATATATACTGGCTACTAGGAGGTTCCCTAAGAGGCTTCCCCAAAGGAGGTTTCTTGATGAAGAAATTTCCAAGGTTAAACAAAGGTTTCTTGATGGAGAGGAATCGGTCAGGGGTTCTTAAAACATGAAAATTTAGGGCGATTCTGATAAGAGGGGAAAACAGAGTGAAATGTGTTGAAGAAGGTGCCTTGATTAGCATTGCCTGATTTTATCAATTGTGTCGCTGCTGCTGCGGCTTCCAGTTGACCATCTACCCATGCAGGTTTCTTGGAGCTATTTTTCCACGGGGAATCATCCCTTCCCGCATCATTGCTCATAGGTCTCCAAAGCCTCCATCCGCGCCCTTGCTGTGCATATCCTGCAATCAATTCCAGCTTTCATGATATCTCCATGCACCTCTTTGCCCTTCTCCAGGGCTGCCAGGCCTGCAATGCATACAAACATGATGTGGCCGGGCTGGACCCCTTCCCCCATCAGTTGCTCATAGGTCTCCAAAGCCTCCATCCCATGTCCCAGCTGTGCATACCTTGCAAGCATCGCACTCCATGACACCACATCTCGTTTAGCCATAGTGTTGAACACTCCCTTTGCATCCTCGATGCACCCACATTTTGCATACATGTCCACTAGGGTATTGTTCAAAATGACATTTGGTACAATTCCAGCTCTGAAGGTGTCACCATGGACCTCCTTCCCCTTTTCCAGAGCTGCCAGGGCAGTGTTTCAAATGACATTAGATACAATTCCAGCTTTGATGATATCCCCATGCACCTCTTTGCCCTTCTCCAGGGCTGCCAGGCCTGCAATGCATACAAACATGATGTGGCCGGGCTGGACCCCTTCCCCCATCAGTTGCTCATAGGTCTCCAAAGCCTCCATCCCATGTCCCAGCTGTGCATACCCTGCAAGCATCGCACTCCATGACACCACATCTCGTTCAGCCATAGTGTTGAACACTCCCTTTGCATCCTCGATGCACCCACATTTTGCATACATGTCCACCAGGGTATTGTTCAAAATGACATTTGGTACAATTCCAGCTCTGAAGGTGTCACCATGGACCTCCTTCCCCTTTTCCAAAGCTGCCAGGGCAGTGTTTCGAATGACATTAGATACAATTCCAGCTTTGATGATATCCCCATGCACCTCTTTGCCCTTCTCCAGGGCTGCCAGGCCTGCAATGCATACAAACATGATGTGACCGGGCTGGACCCCTTCCCCCATCAGTTGCTCATAGGTCTCCAAGGCCTCCATCCCACATCCCTGCTGTGCATACCCTGCAACCATCGCACTCCACGACACCACATCTCGTTCAGCCATAGTGTTGAACACTCCCTTTGCATCTCCGATGCACCCACATTTTGCATACATGTCCACTAGGGTATTGTTCAGAATGACATTTGGTACAATTCTAGCTCTGAAGATGTCACCACGGACCTCTTTCCCCTTTTCCAGAGCTGCCAGGGCAGTGTTTAGAATGACATTAGGTACAATTCCAGCTTTGATGATATCCCTATGCCCTTCTCAAGGGTTGTCAGGCTTGCACAAGCATTGCAATGCACACAAACATGATGTGAGAGGGCAAAACAGGCTGAAATAGGTCAAAGAAGAAGATGCCCTCACCATATTGTCCTTGAGGTTGTGTCATGACTTGACCGACCATCAACCCAAAAGGACCTCTTGTGTGTGCTGCTTGTGTCTGTAGTCAGGTAATGTCGGATTGGTCTGTGAGATCGAACCACCACGGTGTAGCTGAGTAGGCAGAGATTGAAACACGGCCTGCTAAGGCCAAGCTAACTCTCCCAAGAACGGCAAGCTCGCAAGAATGTTGCGAGCTTCTCCTCGTCTCATCTCCTCCTCCTCTCCTCCTTCCTGCATCATTTGCTCAATGCCTCCATCCCACGCCCCTGCATATCTTGCGATCATCGCGTTCCATCCCTCGGCTACATGGTGTGGCGCAGGGAGACAAAAAAAAAACGCCAAGTCCCAGCCCTCCTCTGTGTTCACGATTACCCTAATGGGCAACCTTATTAGCAACTTTTTGACTTTTTAACCTTTTGCACTTTGATTCATTCTAGGTCAGAGGCTAAAGTCCTGCTACCAGACTTGTCTAGAAAACCAAAACACCACGTAGACAAACATTTGATAATGGTAATAAAATATATTACCATTGCGCTGGTTTGAACACTTGTTAGTAAATTTAGGTTAGGATTTTTAGGTTAGGATTTTTTCGAAATATTCTGGTTTTTTCTTTGATGTGTGAGATGACAAAGTCCAAGCATGTCACATAAACAAGGAGTTCAACGTAAGGATGATGCAAGTGATTTGTGGCAAAAAGTGTAAATCATGCCTATGCCTATTTGTCCTAGTTGTGTCATAGGTTGCAACGGAACGGGACCACCTTTGAATGCGATCCCCATGCTCATTTCTCCAAGGGCATTATAGACTTCATAATGAGATTGAAAATGGGGTGTATTCTTCACTTGCTAATAGCCCATCGTGCAGATTTCTAAACATGAACATGAAGTTCATAATCATTTTCCAAGGGCATCATTCTCAAACTCCCCATACACCACAATCAGTGGAAATAATTGTTTGTTCCCATTTCACACATGTGTGTAACATGCCATGTAAACTAAGCCAACCCCTGCCACGCTCATGGCTGTTTTCACACCGTTCTTGCCTGGGGTGTGGACCACATGTGAGACACCCCACAGTTAGGGCATATTTAGACCCACACCTTGGCTCAGTGTACAGACCCGTGATAAAAGCCGTGGAATGTGCCAGGTGTGAGATGGCAGAGCCATGGAAAAAGCCGGTTTCTCTTCTAGTGAGGGAAGCTGTATGCCAAAGCTTCAAAGTGCGAATTCGGGGTCACAAAAGTGGAGTTCCTAGGGCATGCGATTACACAGGATGGGATCAAAATGGATGACAGAAAGGTGAGGGCGATCTTGGACTGGGAACCTCCGACTTCGGTCCCGGGAGTGCGATCCTTCCTAGGACTCGCCTCCTATTACCGAAAGTATGTGAGAAATTTCGCCAAGATCGCGGGGCCGCTGTCAGACCTTCTGTGTAAATCCAGAGTCTGGGTATGGAACACTTTTTGTGGTCAAGCTTTTGCCGAGTTGAAGCAGCGGATGGCGGAAGCTCCAGTCCTCAAAATCCCGGAGTTCGACCGTCCATTTGAGATTCATACGGATGCGTCGGATTTCGCTATAGGGGGTGTACTCATGCAGGATGGACGTCCAGTGGCTTACGAAAGTAAGAAACTGAATGAAGTAGAGCGACGGTGGCCTACGCATGAGAAGGAAATGAACGCGGTGGTGCATTGCCTTGAGCTTTGGCGCCACTATGTTGGTTCCAACCCGGTGAAGGTGTTCACGGACAATGTCACGGTGAAGTATTTTGCCACGCAGCCTAAGTTGTTCCCAAAACAACTTAGGTGGCAAGATACTTTGGCGGTCTTTGACGTGGATATCCAGTACAAACCGGGACAAGACAATGTGGTGGCCGATGCTTTAAGTAGAAAGCAGCAGCTTATGTTGGTGTACAGGGGCGAGACGGCGCTCCAAAGGAACATCTGGAAAGCTTACCGGAAAGATGAGATGGCGAAGTCCGTGATGCGGGACTTGAGGATGGGAGTTAAATCGCAGTTCCACTTACACTGCTCCGGTATAAGCAAAAACGTCTCTACGTGCCAAAGGGAGGGATCAGAGATAGTCTCTTGAGAGAATGTCATGATGGCCCGCTTGCGGGCCATGACGGAGCCAAGCGCACCGTGGCACTCTTGAAGAAAGAGTATTTCTGGCCCAAACTGAGGGAGGAGTATGTCAAGACATGCACCACATGCCAACAAAACCGGAGCGAGTACAAAAAGCAAGCGGGGCTGTTACAACCCTTGCCGATTCCAGAGGGGTCTTGGGAAAATGTCTCGATGGATTTTATGACTGCTATGCCTATGTCAAAAGGATTCGATGCAATCATGGTGGTGGTGGATAGGTTCAGTAAAATGGGCCATTTCATCCCCACCAAGGAGACGACAACGGCACAGGAGACGGGGCGACTTTACTTCGCCCACGTCTTCAAGCATCATGGACTCCCGAAGGATATTGTCTCGGACCGGGATCCAAAGTTTACGAGTAAATTTTGGAGGGCACTTTGGAAGAAGATGGGGACAAGGCTCAAGATGGGCACCGCCTTCCGACCTACGACAGACGGCCAAACGAAAAGGGTGAATTCCGTGGAGAAGCAGATCTTGCGGAATTACGTGTCGGCGGACCAATCGGACTAGGTGGAGCACTTGGACGCGACAGAGTTCTGTTATAATAACACAAAACATTCCGCAACGGGTGTTTCCCCTTTCGTATTGGTCTATGGAAAAGCACCTCTAGTGCCGACAAGTTGGGCTGCCCAAGACGTTGAGGAACCGGCAACAGCAGCGGTGTTGGAGGAACGCGAGCGCTTGTTAAAGCTCGCAAAGTACAACATCGCCAAAGCTAGGAAACGGTATGAACGGCAGACAAATCGGAAGCGGAGGGAAGTCAAGTTTGAGGTAGGCACGGAGGTATGTTGAATATCAAGAATTTTCGACTACCTCCGGAAGTGAGTCCGAAGTTTGTACCTCCGTATGCGGGACCCTTTCGCATCCGGAATGTTATGAATGAGGATGTGTATGAATTGGAGCTGCCAGCAAACAGCAAGGTGCATCCGGTATTCCACGTCTCCTTTTTGAAGCCTTTACTTCAAAGATGAAGCGCGTCCAAATCGGCATCAAGTGTTGCATCCGCCACCTGTACTGTTGGATCATGAAAATGAACCCGAGTACGAGGTGGAGACAGTGCTTAAGTCGAGGAGGTTAAAGAATCGAGAAACGGAGTATCTCGTGAAATGGAAGGGCTATCATCATGTGGAGACATCTTGGGTTCGTGCCTCAGAAATGGGAAACGCATCCGAGGCGGTTGTAGCTTTCGAAGGGCGATCTCAAAAGCGGAAGAAGCGTTGATGGGGATATCAACCTTGGATCGTGGGGAAGGAAATGCATGCTTAGCCCGGCTTAGTTAGCTTAGGAATCCGATTGCAAAAACTTGTGTTGTACAAATTTTATTATAAATGAAATGGTTCCCAAATGTTGCGCCTCCTATTTTGTTTGGAATGGTGATGCATGGTATGGTTGGCTAGTGTGTAGAATGCATGCTAGCTTACAAAAGTGGGAGAGGTAAATTGGATTAATCGTGTGTTTGTGCAGTGCCGAAATCGAGTGACTCCCATCCAGGGGGCAAGGAAATTTGCGCCTTCTTTGGGAGTTCACGTGCTAGTGCGCACCTGGCGCGTGCGCGTACTATAACTGCGTTACCGAGGGGGTTGCCTTGTAGTGCAAGTTAACGCGGAAGCTACGTGCTTCCGTTCACGTACTTTAATCGTGTAGCCTCGGGACGAAGTCGTAGTGCGACTTCGGCGTGTTCCCGTACCTCAAGCCAGCATTCCAAGGCGGACCCAATTGTAATGATTGGGGCGCACGGTTGGTTCAAGGTTATCTTCCTAGTAAAAAAGGGTTCAAGGTGAACCTTTGCTCAAGGTGATGCCAAAAGCGGCACAATGAGCGGTCGCAAGCAATGTTGTTGCAGTAAGGCGATTCGATCCTCGGGAATGATCGTTCCTTGGCCGTGAAGTGGGCCAAGAAAAGTGCACTGGGAGGAGCTTGAGAGGCTCCACCCTTGGTCGGGACTTGGAGAAAGTCGGCCGAACTAGCTAGTGGAGAGTAGAGTCCAGTGTGGGGTTTGGTTCTTTGCCATGGGACGCCATGGTGCGGAAAACAAACTCCTTGATGTTGGACGCCATAACTTGGATGTTCGTTTCTACAAAATGGACAAGTCGATGAGGACATTGACTCCCTGTTGATAGGGGTGTATGTCGCGGCCCTTTGCCTTGAGGGCAGGGGGTCGGGACGCAGAGGGGCTGCCCTTGTGGTGGGGGCGGTGGCAGCAATAGGTACGGGGGGCTGAAGTAACCTTGAGTGCCCAAGGCACTCAAGGAGGCGGAGGCACTCACTAGATGGAGCCCCGCACACCGGGTTGCGGTGGGGGTGGCTCCACAAGGGGTGGTGGTAGCTTAGTGGGACTCAGTGGGGGTGGCATAGGACTCACATGGGGCGGAGACCTTGTGGTGGGAGTCATGGGGAGTCTTGGGACTCACCACGGTCTAATGGGGCCGTGGTGGGTGGGCCAAGACTCACTGTGACTCATCACCGGGAATCGAGGGTCTTCGTGGTGGTTCGTCATAAAATGACATGGTTGTTTGTGAAACCCCCGCGGACAATCACAGAAGTATATATAGGGAGTAGTAACCCTGAGAACGGTGCAAGCCCGTTGGTGACCAAAAACTAGTGAGTAAGCGAGCGAGCCGGAAAGCGACCAAGGAGTGGGGAGCTATTCCGGACTGCCATCTACCAAAAGGAATTTCCACTAGGCCCAAATTAGTGGAGGGTCTGTTGGGGGAAGAAAGGGGGACCGTTGTGCCCCGGTAAGCAGCCGAAGCTCCGAGTTGGCCCGACGGCCAGGTTGGGAGTTAGGCGCGCGCATCAAAGCGAGTAACTATGACTTGAAGAAGAGCTTACCGAAGTGAGGTGTGCGACACTGAGCTAGTGAGGGAGAGGCTGCCAGAAAGTTCACGAGCCTGAAATCTGTATCCAGAGATCGTAGATGGAGAGACTTCAGAAACATGTCACGGACATAGCCCAAAGGAACTTACCAGGAGTAAATACCAGAAGTTACCAAGTTATCAAAAGTTATCGTGATCTATCATGATCTACCATGAGTTACCATAAGTTACCAAGATACCGAGAGTTTATCAAATTACCGAGAGTAATTTGGGAAACTGCTCAGGAAGCTTCATTTGGAGGAAACTTCTCCATCAAGATACCTCCTTTTGTTTAATGAAACTTCTCCATCAAGAAACCTTTGTTTAACAATGGATCTTCAACCATACGAGTCTCTACTGCAACAGCTCTTTCTGCAACGGTTCCTCTTCAACAGATTATGAGAGAACCAAAGATCAACATGCCCGAGAAATTTGATGGGACAAGATCAAGATTTCGCGGTTTTATTTAACAAATACGACTGTTCCTACGACTAAATCCACAACGCTACCCCGATGAAAGTATTCAAGTGGGATTCGTGGGCACCCTTCTATTAGGCACTGCCTTATCTTGGTTTGCATCACTATTAGAAAAAAACTCGCATTTACTATACAATTTTGAAGCATTCATGTCCGAGTTCACTGCAACGTTTGGAAAAAATGATAGGGAGAGAATTGCAGAAACAAAAATGCGAAATCTTCGACAAAGAGCACGCCTGCTTCCGTTTATGCTGCCAAATTTCGACAACTTGCATGCGACCTCGATTGGAATGAGAAGAGTCTCATTAGTCAGTTTCGATGTGGGCTAAAAGAGGATATAAAAGATTTGTTGCTGACAATGCCAAACGTGAGCACACTAAGCGAATTCATCACCCAAGACATTGCATGCGATAATCGTTTGTTCGAAAGACGTCAAGAGAAGCGATCTGGATGGTCGACGACGCATCAGGCCGCTGCTACTACAACACCAAATACAACGATCCATCAGACATCCGGTAGTGATCCTATGCAGATTGATGCTGTCCGATTCAAGCCGTTGACACCACAATAAAAACAAAGACGGCGCTTGAATGGATTATGCCTCTATTGCGGAGAAGAAGATTACATAGCATTAAACTGCCCCAACAAGAAAAGATTCAAAGCTCGGGGCGCAACTCAAGTATTCAATACGAGGAGGTCGGAAAACGAAGATGTCCAGTCACAGTAGGGACCATGCGGTTGGACACCACAAATTCCTTACCAAAAAAATGTCTCTTTCTACCTCCAGACCTTGCACCTTGCTTCATAGTTTCAGTAAAAATCAGAGTGCAAAATCGAGATATCTCCGTAGAAGTATTTTGGACTTGGGGGCTTCAGCATGTTTTATTGACAAAAACTTTGCAAAGCAACACAATTTAACGCTCGTAAAGAAGAAACTCTCGGCCCCCGTTGAAGTCATTGATGGACGACCGTTAGCATAAGGAAATGTTGACCATGAAACTCGACCACTTGAAGTGAAGCTTGAAGATCAAGCATCACATATTGTTTTCAACATCATCCAGTCTCCAACGAATCTTGTGATCATTGGACTTCTTTGGTTCATACTTCACAATCCTGACATCGACTGGCGATCGCGAAAAATTTCTGCAAGACAAAAATGTAGAAATATCAAAGGTATTCAACCCCTGGTCCTTGGAGCTAGAGCTTTCATGAGAGCTACAAAAAAGGATGCGACATTTGCACTTTATGTGACTCCGATCAAGACCACAACAGACAAATGTACTTCGACATTACCCACTCAATATCAAGATTTCAATGATGTCTTCGAAAAGAAAAATGCAGACATATTGTCAAAACATTGACCTTATGACTGTGCAATTGAGTTACAAGAAGAAGCCCAACCACCATTCGGCCCAATCTATAACTTATCCCAGACGGAGTTGACTGCATTACGCGAGTACATTGATGAAAATTTGTCGAAGAACTTCATCCGACATTCAAAATCACCTACGGGGGCGCCTATCTTGTTTGTGAAAAAAAAGGATGGATCATTACGTATGTGGGTGGACTATCTCGGTCTCAACAAAGTCACAAAAGAATCGTTATCCGTTGCCGCTGATTTCTAGGCTTCTCGACCAACTGGGACGAGCGAAGATTTTCACCAAAATTGACTTGAGAAGAGCTTATAACCTTGTACAAATAAAAAAAGGAGACGAATGGAAAACAACTTTTCGAATAAGGTATGGACATTTTGAATACAGTGTTATGCCTTTCGGTCTTACAAATGCTCCAGCAATTTTCCAACATAGGATGAATGACATCTTTCGAGAATTTTTAAATGACTACAAAGTCATCTATTTGGACGACATTTTGATATTTTCACAGAATGAAGAAGAACATGGCCGCCATGTATGCCTTGTCCTTGATAAATTAAGAGAAAGAGGACTATATACCAAGTTGGAAAAATGTCTTTTCCATCAATCTGAGGTCAAATTTCTTGGCTACATTATTTCCGACAAAGGCGTTTTTATGGATCAGAAGAAAATACAAACCGTCATCGAGTGGATTAAACCAACTTCGGTCCGAGATGTACAATATTTTCTGGGATTTACAAATTTCTATAGAATCTTCATCAAAGACTACTCCAAAATTACTACACCATTGACACGACTCACATGGAAGGACAAATTTGTATGGGACGAGAAAGCTGACCAATCATTTGAAAGGTTGAAGCAGACATTTACAACGGCTCCAATACTGGTACATGTAGACCCATCTAAACCATTATTTTTGGAAGCAGATGCATCGGACTTTGTACCTAGCGCGGTACTTTCTCAATACGGTATAGATGGCGGACTCCACCCTGTTGGTTTTCGTTCTCGCAAATTTTCCGCTGCTTAGATCAATTATGAAATCCATGACAAAGAACTTCTAGCAATTATCGATGTTTTTGAGGAGTGGCGCCATCTATTGGAGGGAGTTAAACATCAGGTCACTGTCTATACCGACCATAAAAACCTCGAGTATTTTATGAGTGCTCGTGTTTTGAATCGACGTCAAGCGAGATGGAGTATATCACTAGCAAGGTTTGATTTTGTTATTACCTGCCGTCCCGGACATCTTCAAGGAAAACCAAATGCTCTTTCTCGACGATCGTATCTTGTGCCAAAAGAAGGGGATGCAACTTTTGACCAACATAAATCCATCATCTTGAAACCAGTAAATCTCCAATTGAATATGTTATCCATGTCCACCTATGACGATATAGAGATCATAAAAGAGATTCAAGAAGCACTGAAGAGCGACCAATTTGCTACGACACTACGAAGTCAACTAAATCAACCTCGAGACAACCCACATGTTACAAACGACTTCGAATTTAAAGATGACTTACTTTACTTCAAGGGACTTCTCTATGTACCTCTAGGACCTACACGACTGCGAATTATTCAAACATGTCATGATCTTCCGGCTCCAAGACATTTCCGCTTCAACAAAACAATGGAATTGATATCCATGGACTATTGGTGGCCACAGATGTGGAAACTCGTGAAAGAATTTATAAAGTCATGCGACACATGTGCTAGAGCGAAGGGACCACGACATCGACCTTATGACATTCTTCAACCATTACCCATTTTCAATGGTCCATGGTCGTACGGACCTTCCAATTTCCAAGACCACCGATTCAATCCTTGTTATTGTAGATCGTTTTACAAAGATGACACATTTCATTCCATGTAATAAGACGATTACCGACGATGAAACTGCAAAACTTTTCCTCAATAATATATACCGCATTCATGGACTCCCGAAGGACATCGTAGCTGATCGAGGACCACAGTTCATATCAAATTTATGGAAGAGATTATTTCACATATTGGATACTAAGATCAACCTCTATACAGCTAATCATCCACAGACTGATGGTCAAACCGAACGCGTAAACCAGATTTTGGAGCAGTATCTTCGTTGTACGATAAATTATCACCAAGATAATTAGACGGACCTTCTGTCATTGGCTGAGTTTGCCTACAACAACACTATACATTTTTCGATCACACAAACTCCATTTTTCTCCAATTATGGTCATCATCCTCGAGCAAACCTTTTCCACATGAAGACTGTTGGAAGCCCTGCTGCAGAAAACCTTGTTACTCATCTTGGTACGATTCACAAGGAGCTTACATTCCACCTCACAGAAGCTCAAAAACAATACAAGGAGTATGCAGATCAACATCGCCAACTCCAACCCCAGTTCAAGGTCGGAGATCGAGTGCGGCTTCTTCGACATGACATACAAACCTCGCGACCATCAAGGAAGTTGGATTATCAACGCCTGGGACCATTCAAAATTATTCGACAAATAAATCCGGTCAGGTTTCGGCTTGAACTCCCACGAAGTATGCGCATCCATCATGTTTCATTATTGGAGTTGTATCATCCATCGAATATTCCAGGGAGAGGAACTTACCAGGAGTAAATACCAGAAGTTACCATGTTATCATGTTACCAAAAGTTACCTTACCATAAGGGAACTGCTCATGAAGCTTCTTTTTTAGGAAACTTCTCCATCAAGATACGTCCTTTGTTTAAGGAAACTTCTCCATCAAGAAGAGAGAGAGAGAGAGAGAAGACTCTGGCCGAGGCCGGCGTAACTAAGAGGCCCTTCACCTTGCGGCTACTGCCCCCTTTCGGAGGTGGGCCCTATAACAAAAAAGTGTCCAGGTGGACATCAGGTGACCGCTAAGAATAGAGGGAGCGAGGGTACCCAGGGGTATCTTGGGGGACCTAAGGTGCGTTTGAAGTGCCGGATTCCAGTTGGCGTTTGTTGGTGATAATAGCTGTGAGTAAACGGAGTGCCGTGAGATGGATTTCTTTTATGGCAAAATGTGAATTCAATGAAATGGATGGTGAGTTGTGGGGATGGTGAGGTGGGGGGTAAAGTGTCGATAGGTAGATCTTGGACGAGGAGTATCTCCGGGCAAAGTCGAGCGGGGCATGAGCATGGTGATCGGGTACATATGCATGGTAGTAGCCATGGTGGTACTGTGTGGTCGGGTGGCCGTCCCTGGTAGGTGCCTGCATTCATGAGCGAGAACCAACGGGTTTCAGCATGATTTAGAAAGAGCTTGTGGAGGTGCCAAACTTCCTGGTTATGACGCGTGATATGCAAGCCATGTATAACTGGGTGTGTACATTGGCTAAGGAGATGTGACCAAGTGTCACGAGCTTGGTGGGTGGTTATACATAACGGGCAGTATGGGGATGGGAACAGATGTGGCCAGAAGATGTGTTTGCACTAGTGGCCCATGTATTGGGCATATCGGAATTTGAGTGTTTGTCGGATTTGTGCGTCGGTGGTGGCTTTGGTTAGCCAGAAATGATTGGAGAGTTTATGGTGCAGTACATTGGATTGAGTTGTGTACTTTGGTATGGCTGATAGAGGTTGCCGCTTGTCTATTTGCTTCTTTGGTCAGAGTGGTCAGGAGGTTTCGGACTAGGGGGGTCCGGAACGGGGTGTATGAACTAGAAGGGATGGGTGTGGGCGATGTGAATAGGGTCATTCGAGGGTTCAACTATGGGTTGGGAGGCGCCAAGTTGGGCGAGTAGGTCTACTTCTTCATTACCATGGATGCCAGTATGCGAACGGACTTTGAGTATATGGACTGGGTGGCCTAGGGAGATGGCCCTCTGGACAATAGTGGCAATGAGGTTGCGGTCGGGGTGATGATGATGGGCAGAGGGGTGGGAGATGTGGTTGCGGATGAGGAATAGTGAGGTAAGGCTGTTGGTGAAGATGTAGTGTGGGGGGGGGCGGGGAGGTGTCAAGTAGAGAGAGGGCGTCATAAATGGCCATGAGTTCAGCCCGGAGGATAGTGGCAGGGCCAGGGAGTCTGAGGGCAACGCCTTGACTGGTGCCAGCGTGATAGATTCTATACCCTGCATTAGGTTTGGCGAGGGATCCGTTAGTGTAATGGGAATTGGCCAGTGGGTATTTGGGGATGGTGTTTTGTTGATATATTGCAGGAATTGGGGGTAGAGGTGTTGTTGGCGCGACCTGGGAAGGGCGTGGTGTCGCAATGTTCCAAGCTTTGTTGGTTTTGATCCGGGACAATGTGGTGGGTGTCTGGGTGTGGGAGAGGATGGTTGGATAATGGATGGTGGCCTTTATTTTATGAGTGATGGTGAGCAATTGTTCGAGCTGAGAAAAGTAAAATGGCGGTATGGCTGTATGCGGGGGTTTTGGATGTGTAGAATCAGGGTTAGGGTGGGTTCCTTCCGTTGGAGATATTTGGGAAGAGGAGGGGTATGAATATACTTAAGCTGGTTTGGGTCAATTGTGGCGAGTAGATTGACCTCTTCTAGGAGTTGTAGAAGAGGGTGAGAGATATTAGGAGTGTTTTGTTGTGTGAGGATGAGGATTGTGGATGCAGTAGGAGAGGAGTGCGCAACAAGTTTTGCCCATTGAAGAGCTTCGTGAGAAGGAGAACCAGGTGGAGGGTGGGCAAGGCCCCGGCCTTCCCAGGTGTGCTGGGTGGCAGTACCAGTGGCTCCAAAGATACAGTCTCTGTGGTGCGGGCTAGAAAATGTGGGCAATGCCATAAGGCATGTCAGTGGGTTGGAGTAATATGAGTGAGTAAGCTGGAATGTGTTGATAAGTAAGGAGAGAATATCTTGGGGTATAGTATGGTGCGCACATGTTGTTTCCAATTTAATGAGGGACCGCAGTTTCTTGGGGGGAGTGTCTTTGAGGTAGCGATCAACCAGCCAATATAATTCGGTAGCAAAGTCTTGTTTCGGGGGTTGTAGCGATTGTGGGGATGAGGTAGTAGTAGAGTATTTCTCCCAGAGCCACGTTAGTCTTGTATTGGGGATGAGGCCAATGAAGCGGCCATGTTGAGCGTAAATGTTGGAAAGGCGGGGGCCCATGTGGATTAGAGGTTGATCATGCTTGACATCTTTGTCAGGATTACATTCAGTTATGCAGATGTGCACGTTGGGGGCATATAGTGGTTGGTGTATATATCTGTTATATGTAGGTTGGGCGGGAGTGGTGTGTTGTTGGTGCATGTGTGTTAGATAGTTGGTGTTGGTTTGTTTGTGGAAGGTGGTGAGGAGGGCAAGATTGTGTTCGGGGTCGCAATCGTCATGTAGGCCGAAGAGGTCATCTTCTATCTGCCATGTGTTGTCTGCGGAAGAGTACACAGCCCATTGACAGTGATAGTATGTATCAATGCAGGTGGCTCCAAAGGAATCAATGGACGTTTGGGTTTTAACTCCTAGTATAGCTTCAATGATGTAAGCATTGTTATTGTCATCGTATTGTGGTGAGGATGGGGGGGATGGTGCGGTGACTAGGGGGGTGTGGGATCCTTGCCTTGTAGGTGAGGGATTGGATGGCGTATGCAAGTGGCGGATAGGTTCAGGGTGTTGTGTGTTAGTTACTTGAGAGGGAAAATCAGATTCTATGTCTGGTATATGCCGTTTTGAGTGTTTGGTAGATGGAGGTAGTAGGGGTAGAGCGGTACTGGGGGAGCAGGTCTTGAGCCGTATGCGGATAGTAGAGGCATGAGAGGTCACATTGTAGAGTGCAGGCGGTCGAGGGATGGCAGAAGAGGGTACGAAGATGATGTAGGTAGCGATTGGTTTTGGTCGTGGCTCCGGAGAATTTAAGAGTGAATTCGCTAGGTTTTAAAAGTCTATGGCCAGTGGCGGTAGTAAGTTGGGTGAGGGTGGTGATGTGTCGTTCTTTGAAATATGTGAGGATGAGGACTTTTTGTTTGGGATAGGAAATGTTAAATTGTGGTAGAGACGGGCTTGTAAGCCATGCGCGTTCTAAGGGTGATGAGGTGTTGGGATAGTTAGGCGGATCAGTTTGTATGCTAATTTTCATTTGGCGCAAGATGAGTAGTGTGTGTGCAGTGGGGGAGTGTAGACAGGCTTGTGGGTGTAGGGATGATAATGAATATAGGCCATTGTATTTAGATGTAAGGTATTTGAGAAGTCCCTGATAAATGATACCTAGACGCCCATGATCGTTGAGTGCTTCTTTTAATTGGGTGCCTAATGTGCGAGCATATGAGATGATTAATGGGCTCGAACCAATGCCATAGTGGTCCATAGGTAGTTGTATGAGGGCATTGGGGATGCTAGTTGGTAGACCACATACACGTTTTGTTAGCTGGATAATATTTTTATCAAGTTTTTTGATGGCTGATAAGAAGAAGGGTGCGACGTGGAACGAGTATTGAATTTGTGTTTGTAGTACTGATTGAATAATTGATAGTTTTGGTCGAATGGCAATTGGGGTTTTGAGCAGAGCAATACTTTTGGTAGTGAGTTTGGATGATGTAGATTCTTTTTTAATATACCAAATAAGGGAAGGAACGAGTGCACACACGGCCCTAACAGCTCCTACATCAACAATCTTCTTCCAGCCTACTATTTGCTATATGGCAGTTCCTTCACAGCCGCACAATGCCTACTTAGACGCTCCGCGCCATATCATCCCACTCGGGGCGGAGTGGCTTTTGGTATCCTTCGCACACATCACTCCCCCAGCACCACGGTCAAAATACCTGTTGTTCTCTCCCTCCGATCACACCTTCAAATCATCAAGCTACACCTCCCCGCTATCCCTCCCATTATCCTTATCCACTTGTAATGCCCTCATCGAACGTCACCCTCGTCGCCAATTGTGGTTCTCTTTTGGCAGAACGGCCCCCACATCCCTTGTCGGGAGTCCCAGCTTCCGTGCCGTTGCCGGTGTCATGAAGGAGTGCGACGCTCCTGTGTCCACCAACAAGGACACGTTAGTTCCGGAGATTATCCCACTCACAAACATTAACTGACTCCCTTTACGCAAGGCGCCAGTTTCCTGATACAACTCACAAGAGTAGTTGCCTACCTTGCAAGTCTTGGCGACCACCGCCTCCACCAAGCGGCTGATGGAAGCTTCAGACAACTTCGTGGTTGCCCGAGTCATGTTCAATTGTCAAGGATTTGTACACTTCTTGGCCATGTGCCCGGGCTCCCCACAATTGAAGCACACTCCATCGAAGGTCGCCTTTTGTCCGCCATAAGGCGTCGCACCTAATTTTCCTTTCGGAGCACCGGGTGTCGTCTTGGTGTGTGAAGGCCCTCCCTTCAATTTCCACGTGCCATTGTCGCCGCGTGGCCTATCCCACTTCTTTTCCGGTCGAAAAGAGTCACCCTCCCGCCGGGTCTTCTTGTGGCTCAGCTCCGTACGGCCTTGTCTTTCGCCCCTAAAGACATCCGAGAAACATTCAGCCCTCTCAATTGCCTCGTTCAAAGTCTTAGGTGGCTTCTCCTCCAACTTTCGTCTGGCCCATGGGGCTAGTCCCGCCACAAAGTTGAAGACCATTTCTAATTCTGCCATGTCCGCGACTTCGAGCAACAGCACATTGAAAGCCTGAACATATCCCCGAATGTCATCCATTTGCTTCAAATTCCTCATCTTGTCCCGGGCGAGCTAGGATGCGTTGAGGGGCACAAACTGTTTCTTCATAAGTTCCTTGAACCCACTCCAGTTCAAGGTTTCCGGGTTTGGACCTCGGTCGTGAAGGCGTTTCTGCCACCATTGTTGAGCATAGCCCCTTAAATAGGTGGGAACCACTTCCACCCGATCCTCGTCACTCAACTTGGTCGCCCGGAAGTACTTCTCTAGCTCCAAGAGCCAAGTGTTGAGTGCCTTCCGATTTTGGACGCCCTCGAAGGTGCCGGGTTCCTTAGGCTTCACCTTAAACTTTGCCTTAGTAGAAGTGGCATTACCCGCCTTCAACACGTCTTTCAACGTTCCGCCAAACTACGCCAACAACCCTTCCCAAAAGGCTGCTGGCATGGGAGGCATCTGTTGGTCTGTCAGGGATTCCTCGGACTCTGACTCCTCAGATTCCTCCCTTTCTTGAGAGGTCTCGTTTTCAAAAGCATGCATCGCTTCCTCAAATGGCCGCTTTGGTGACACGTCGCCCCCATCGGGCTCACCATGATCATCATCTTTCGGGCCGTTCCGCTTTCGCTTTGGCTTGCCCGACCCCATGATGAGGCCGATCCCAAGGACGATCGCGTACTGAACTCTAAGCTCTGATACCAAGTGTCGTGCACCTCACTTCGGTAAGCTCCCCTTCAAGTCATAGTTACTCGCTTTGATGCGCGCGCCTAACTCCCAACCTGGCCGCCGGGCCAACTCGGAGCTTCGGCTGCTTACCGGGGCACAACGGTCCCCCTTTCTTCCCCCAACAGACCCTCCACTAATTTGGGCCTAGTGGAAATTCCCTTTGGTAGATGGCAGTCCGGAATATCTCCCCACTCCTTAGTCGCTTTCCGGCTTGCTCGCTTACTCACTAGTTTTTGGTCACCAACGGGCTTGCACCGTTCTCAGGGTTACTACTCCCTATATATACTTCTGTGACTGTCCGCGGGGGTTTCACAAATAACCATGCCATTTTATGGCGAACCACCACGAAGACCCTCGATTCCCGATGATGAGTCGCGGTGAGTCTTGGCCCACCCACCACGGCCCCATTGGACCGTGGTGAGTCGCAAGACTCCCCATGACTCCCACCACAAGGTCTCCGCCCCATGTGAGTCCTATGCCACCCCCACTAAGTCCCACTAAGCTACCACCACCCCTTGTGGAGCCACCCCCACCGCAACCCGGTGTGCGGGGCTCCACCTAGTGAGTGCCTCCGCCTCCTTGAGTGCCTTGGGCACTCAAGGTTGCTTCAGCCCCCCGTACCTATTGCTGCCACCGCCCCCACCATAGGGGCAGCCCCTCTGCGTCCCGACCCCCTGCCCTCAAGGCAAAGGGCCGCGACACTCAGACATCATCTCAATTCCAAATGAGGAAGCCATCCATGGTAGAATATGCCACTGGTCACCGGATAAAAAAATTAATCCTTCTGTCCCGGGGGGCATTCCCCTGTTAACTTGGCTTTGGAAAGAATCATTCACTCTGTTTAGAAACTCTCGCAGTGCATCTTTGCAATTAGACCCTGCCGAGTGGAAGTGGACAGTCAATGGCGAGATTCATCCTCTCTTCTCATACTCAGCTCGGCGGGGGTACAGAGCCTTACTTCGAGCCAGACCTCTCACCACAAAATGGGAGGGCAGATGGAGTCATGAGAACTTCAGCGAGGAAAATTGGAAGGGCATCTGGTCAGTAGTTTGGGAGAAGAAAAAACCTGCCAAGATAAGTGCCTTTCTGTGGCAGTTAGCCAACAGAGTCCTCAAGGTGGGCCAATACATTAATTTAAACTTCAATACTGCTACCCTTTGTGGATGTTGTGCTGACCAAGCAGTTGAATCCCTTGAGCATTGTCTCCTCCAATGCTTAGCACCGAAGTCCTCTGGCCCTTGGTCCAAGCATTCTACAAAAACTGGGAGCCCTTCAATCTTGGTTCCTTGAAAATCCTCCTCAACTACAGTCAAACAAGGAAAGCAAAAACTCGAGATTGCCCGGTTTTTGAAGTGCTAAGATACTCAGTTCTCTGGAACATATGGAAGGGACGATGTGCATGGAGCTACAATAAGGAAAATACATCCGCAACTGCCATTTTGACTCTAGTCTTCTTTGGTCTCAAAGTACCAGCTAAAAAAGAGTGGGCAGCTTTAAACAAATGACGGTGATGGTGTGGCTACGATGATGTGGCACTATGGCACCCTATTCCTGCTCTACAATAAGAACTAGTGAGGACAGAACTAAAAACTAGTCTCCGAGCTTCAGTCGTCACTAGATTTTCTTTTAATTGTTTGGTTTCTAAATTAACGTTTATATTACTTGTTTTTAAATTTTTGCGTTTTCGTTGCGAGAAAGATCAAAGGCTTAAATATCATTGCAAGGACAACACTCCCCATTCTTTGCCTACTCAGTAAAGATGGGTTACTCTCTCATCAACCCACCTCGTTTGAGCTTCTTTACTAAATGGTCTGCAAGGAACAATCCCAACATTACTCGACCTACCTTGGACAAAATTTGGAAGGACATATGGAGGAAGGATCGGTCAGCGAGAGTCTCTGGATTCCTATGGAAGCTGGCTCACAGAATACTCCCAGTCAGACATGCCACGCATGAGGATAATCCAGCTTGCCCCCTCTGCTTGGCTAAACTAGAAACCATTGAACACTGTTTGTTGTCGTGCAATATAGCATGTAGAGTTTGGAGGATGGTCTTGGGTTTCTACTCACACTGGGCTACCTTCCCCTCTCCTCTTTCTCGGTCTCTGCTACTTCTCAATATTCAGCCTAGTAGCTCTCAAATTGTTTGTCCAGTATGGGCCTCACTTCAAGCCCATACGTTATGGAATTTATGGAAGTCCATGTGTTCTTGGGTCTTTGAGGGCAAGCCCCCTAGAGGCAGATGTGTCTTGTATCACACATTTCATGATATGTTGATTGAGGGAAGAAAAGTGTGGGATCGTCTCCGTGCAGCTATTTTAAGAACTTCTCAACAAATGAGGGAGAAATTTGTCTCAAGATTTCATGCAGTCCTGGGGCAAAGGCAACCTGCTCGGCTCCGGTCTTCCCAACATGCACTTTGCTTGGCAACACACCATCCCCACTCAATGGGAGGTCCCCTGGTGAAGGGGAAGGGGAGGGGACAGATTTCAATTGGCGTCATAAGAAAGCGCGAGACCCGAAGTTTAGAACTCAACTGAAGTTCTGATACCTACAGATCAAATCGATTCAACAAGTCGATTCAGCTCTACTCTCGGGCACCTATAGCTTTTGGGATTTGATTTTGCTCCCACATGCCCCTCCTTTTGTTTCACTCCTCCACTTCTCCAGATGCTTCATTCCCATGCAGCACTCACACTCTCCTCAGTTCCCTCCTCTTGCTCGATTAGCTAGTTTGCTAGGGTCACGGGGAAGTTTCCCCCTAGTTAGCCTTCACGACCTCTTGGATGGTTATTTTTTCCATCATTGTGACTCCTCTTTTTAATTAATTTGATTAAAAGGGCCTCTGTCCCCTTTCCTATTAAAAAAAAAAAAACCTAGCAGGATAGAAGGGGTCTTGGATCCTTTAACCCCAATCAAGAGGAGATGGACCAATGGTTCTCTTGTCTGCAAAGCCACAATCTGACAGAGGCTACGCCAATCCTCGGATAGGCTTCAGGCCTTAAATTTCGGACAAACAACAAAACTTTTGGCAGACCTATGCATGGCGCGCCTGGACAGATCCTACATATCCCTAGATTTGGTGCAACTATCAAGAAGGCTCCCCCAAGAGCCAATCCCTTTAGGATTTGACCATGCTCCGATCTCGTTCACAGTTCAGTTCCCAGGCAATCAACGTCGTGGCAGAGGTATGTTCAAAATCAACAACTGGTTGTTGAAGCTGCATGCCTTTAAACAGGGTCTTGGATAAGCCTGGACAAGGGCTGGGCTCCCCAAAAAAACCTACGGAAAAAATTATGGCCAAGCTCAAAGCAGTGAATGTCGAAAGTCAGAAAATGAGCAAGACAATGTCTATCATCAGGAAAAAAAAAGGTGACAGCCTTGGAAAAGTGTCTGAAAGTCTGTCAATCAAGAATGGAATCAACCAGATGTGATGAATATACATACCACACCTATGTTCAGGCTAGATGCAACCTTGACTTCTACCATAAGATTCAGGAAAGAAAGCTCAGGCTGCAGGCTGGTGTCAACTGGTCGACCAAATGTGAGAAAATGACAAAATATTCCTTCGACAAGACACGGCTTCGTAGGGCAGCACAAACCATCTCTGACCTCATTGACCAGACTTCCGGTTTGTCTGCCACTTCCCCCAAAGCCTTGGCAGAACTTTCCAGTAAACATTTCCAGCAGCTATTCAAAAGTGACCATACTGATCTAACTCCCTCTCAGACTGCCTGTTTGGCTCATACACCCACGATTCTTACTGGTCAAAAAGCTTCATCTCTCGAAGGGGAACTATCTGAAACAGAGTTGGAGGAGGCCTTGCAGAAATTACAAAACAATAAGTCCCTGGGAATGGACGGACTTTCCGTGGAATTCTACAAGCAATGTGGTCCTGCAGCCGGAAGATCATGACATGTTTGAAGAATTCGAAGTCGTATAGGTCCTTGAGGTACATAGAGAAGTCCCTTGAAATAAAGTAAGTCATTGTCATCACCCAGCTGTACAAAAAAAGGATAGAACCAACATTTCCAATTACAGACCCAATACCTTGCTGAATGTGGCATATAAAATCATAGCGAAAGCCTTGGCCCTCAGACTGCAGCCTTTCTTGCCTTCTTTTAATCCGTCCTAATCAAACGGGGTTTATAAAAGGAAGATTCATATTAGATAATCTACTTTTAGCTCAAGAGGTACCCGAATTTGCTTCCAGAACAGGCCAGGCCATTGCCATGCTTCTTCTGGATTTTGAAAAGGCGTTCGATAGGGTAGAATGGCCCTTCCTCCTTGCAGCATTGGCTAGGATAGGCTTCCCGCCAGATTTTGGCAGATGGGTGCGCATTCTTTTAACAACATCCTCCAGTAGGGTCACTGTTAATGGATACATCTCCTCCTCCTTCCCTCTACAAAGATCTGTCCGGTAGGGGTGCCCACTGGCCCCATTTTATTTTTTTGGGTGGTGGTTGACACCTTGGGTTACCTGCTGGATCACAACCAAAACATCAGGGGCCTCAGGATCACTAACTACATTACACGACCTAGCCACCTCATAGACTCCATGTTTATTGACGACACATTTCTTATGCTTCAAACAACAGTGGAAAATCTAAACTCAGCATGGTACACTCTTGACGCCTTTTGCCAAGCCTCGGGCTTCAAGGTTAATTGGAATAAAACATCGGCCTTACTTGTTGGAGATCTATCACAATCCACATTGGGTTCACCGCCTACGTGGGGATCAAACCAGGGTCTGAAGTGGCTCAAACAGGTGAGACAACAACCCTGCTAGGTTACACCTTTGGAATAGACCTTACATATGAACAGAAATTTGCCCCCACACTGCAAAAGCTTAAAAGACAACTCACTTACTGGGGCTCGAAGCTCAGCAGCCTCCTTCAGGCCCTAGGAAACGTGGAATCCATTTTCCAAGAAGTGCATTGATTTGAGTTTCTAAATCCAAGACCCCCAACCCCCCTTTATTTTTGGGGAGGCAGATTTGTTTCCAACCTACTTGTGGTCGTTTGTTGTCTGTGGCTTTGTGAGCCCCCCAGATGAAGTTTCTTAGGAGGCGTCTGGCTTCTTGGACTTGTTTCGAGTCTGGGTGCCAGGAGGAAGAGTAATACCACATTCCAGCTGAGCAGATTTGTTTTGCCACCAAGACCCAACCTGTGAGGGATAGGCGTTGATATGAAAGCTGAAGATCGTAAACTGTTGTGGTGAAGCGTACTGGACAAAAATGACTGATAATTGACCATGGTAAATGGCCAAGCCCCACGTATTGTCCACCTGCCCCTGGGGGCCTGATCCCATGATGGCTAACCATTGAGGGTTTATGGATGTGATGAGGGCTTGATATCCCCTGTTCACCCTCCCTTTGCCCACCTGCTCTGAGATCGATTCTAAGGGTTGGAGGGCCCTGTTTTTCTAGATATTGTTGATCTGGCTGATTCCCAGCTTGTCCCAGCAAGACCAACGTCTGGCATGATTACGTTGAGAAGGGTTCGGTGAGTTTGTACTGAGGAAAAGGTGTTGTCTTAGCACTTCATAGAAGGTCTTGGGTTGGGCCTTAACCAGGTATTTTTGAAGCTTACGCCATGCACGCCAAATGTTTTTCCATAGTGGTGACCATGTTGCTTTGAGATTGAACCCGTGGGCTATCTAGCGCAGTGAGGGTTGCCAAGTGGGCACCTTGAGGGGAGAGGAGGCAACTCCCCCAGCTCATTCAACCAATACCTCTAACCCCGATTAGGATTTGCTGCTGGACTTCACAAGATAAGGCATTCAACCCACCACCCCCGATATTTGTCCCAGTTCACGACTGGCTGGCATCCAATACCTTTGTGTGGATTCTTGGAAGGCCCTTGGTAGAGCTTGATATAGATCCTGTTGAGTGGTCTTGGTCCTTCACCAGATCGCCGGATCCTTTTTTTCCTTACTCAACAAAGAGAGGGTACAAGGTTCTCTCTAAAACGGAGCCAATGCTCGCTAAATGGGACTCGAAATGGGAAAACCACGGATTTCGGGAAGAGAAGTGGTCTGTTATTTGGGGCTCGGTATGGATCAAAACCCGTCCAACAAAAATATCTGCTTTTCTTTGGCAAGTAGCAAATCGGGTTCTTAAAGTAGGAGAGGGGCTCCAATTCCAGGCATCAGTTCTTTGTGCGTGCTGCTCAACCGCTGTACAGGAAACATTGGAACACTGTTTGCTTCACTGCCAAGCTTTGTCCAAGATATGGCCTCTAGTCAAATCCTTATACCTAAACTGGAATCCAAGACCCCTCTGTGAAACTCATTTGCTCCTAAACTATGACAAGGTCACAAAAACCAAAGCGGTAAGCTGTCTGTTATTCGAAACCCTCAGAGGATCGACGCTGTGGCACCTTATGGAAGATTCGCTGTAAGAATACCTTCTCTGGACAGACTGCCACCATTCTTCGCTCCTCTCCAGTATCTTTTATGATCTCCAAACTGAAGCTCGTAAAGCATGGGCTAAAACGTGTGCAGACATGGAACGAAATTCCGGGAGCGCACATGATATCTACGAAGCTTTCTTCAGTATATGGGGCCTTGCCGGAATCATCTGCCACTCCCCCTCGCAAGATGAATGCTTCTGGACTGAGCTCCCTCCACGAACGTGGCGTGACCTTCGAGTCCCCCTCCACTCTTTCGCCGGAGTTTGAGCGAGATGTCAACTTGAAGCATGTCAAGACTTCATCCAAGGCCTCGAGACTCAATGACAAAATCAACGTTCTATCATTTGTGATATTGCTAGTGTAAGGTCAAAGGGTCGCTCCATTTAGGGACGAGTGTAGGCCTGCCTACATTAAATTGGTCTTCTCTCTTGCCAATATTGGCTCTTCAAAATCCCATTTGGTGGATGTATGGCTCCCTTTACACTGATTACGGTGTATGTGCCTTATGGCTTAATGGGGGTTTTAATTTTTTTCCCCTCAATAACTTATGAATAAAATTAATCAGGGCAATAAACCCTGTTCTCAAAAATAAAAATAAAAAATCATTTCATTATGTAGAGGACAATTGTTTTTTCTTTTTTTAATTAGATGAATTTATGGCATAAGAATTTATGTTTCATTCATGAGACATTCATTCACTGAGACTCCCAAACCCCATTACAAGATTTTAGGCTACTGTAGGAGGGGACGTGGCAGCAGGAGATAGGCGGAAGCACCCTCCTTCTGTACCGTGCTTCTCCTCGTCATTCTGTCCATTGCCGTTTTCCGAGTGCGTTGGGTGTGTTGCACTGTGATCGCTGCCACACTCTGTTTCTTGGATTCCACTCATTCTCAGCTCACAACCACACGTAATTTCGTCCCCCTGGCCCCGTCTTTCTCTATATATATCTGTCTACTTGTTTTTCTTGTGCATCCGTGTGTTTCGCTTTCCTGCATTCATGTTCTCAACTCCATTTAATACCGAGCTGGAAAAATCGGCGGGGAATCCGTCCCTGGTTTTGTAGGTTTCGTGAAATGTATTTTTTTCTTGCATTGTAGTATGTGGTGTTAGGCGCAGAAATATGAAAGTTGAAAACTTGGGGGCTTCATCTTTGTCTTGCGTGCGTTGCTAGTTGAGGTTGATCGCTGTTTTTCAGTCTGTCCTTCACGCCTTTCTCTGTGTCCAGTGACACATTTTTGTTCAGGTCTAGTTGTTTGAGCTTCAACGCGTGGTACCACCTTTACATTGTCTGCTATTTCTCTGTTAATATTCCAGGCAGCGATGGCGATGAAATTGATGGATTCTCGCTCGGTCCTTATTTTGGAATGTTAGGTTGGGATTGTATCTCTATACTTTAGCTATGCGGATCCAGCTTTGCGGAAGAAAGCGGGAGCGAAGAATGTGGAGGCAGGGACAGGGGCAGGTGTAAGTATGGACAGACCCTTGCTGCAGCCATGGCCAGCCCTTTGTCACAGTTTCAGATGGTCAAGAATGCGTCGGAGCGCCTCATTGTTGCCAGTATGCCTCCTCTCATTCGCTTCATTGGACGGGGTCTCAATGTCCCTTTCTGACACTAGCTTTGCTGGAATTAATTGTTATGTGGTGTCAATGTGACCCTGAGTTAACGAACTATGTAACTGCATTGTTAGCAGCTTTACGCCAGCACCGACACGAAGGAAGAATGAATGTTATACTACTGCGATTGAAAGGTTAAAACACATTGGATCAGGTTGTGTTTAGTGGATTATAAAGGTTCAGCTCCATGTTTAGGCCACTCTATATGTACGTTTGCAGGATATTTCGGTCGACCCTCCCCACTGTATCCACTTCATTGGAAGAAACAAACATATTTCGCAATCAGGAGGGTCAGGATAGTTAGGTTTTCAGAACTCATCAACTCTTAAAAAAAATTTCTAATGAAATGTTGGCTCCCACCTGAATGACTATGATTTCCTTGCATGCCACAATCCAGTTATTGTCACGCGAAGCCAATTCACTAGATAGTGGATTTCCATCTGTAGAACTCGTGCAGAGTACAGAGGGAGAAGGGCATGTAAAGAGGGGGAAATCTTCCTTTTGTACCTGGGCCAACAACTTGGGATGATATGTGGTGTCTTGGATATAATCCCTCCTTGGGTTTGGCCTCTCATTATTGACCTCATGGGAGAGAGCAAGGTCTATGCAAAGGCTTTGAAGTGACTCTAGATTCATATAAGTCCAATGATGGGATATAGTCGGTCAGTTGGAGAGGAACTGCATTCAGATATGCAGGACCACTAGGAATGCAGCTCAAGTAGCAGCTAAATACAAAGGTCCTTCCTTTTGAAATGAACCCTTCGTCTTACATACAATCTAATCCCAGTTGATCACGTTTTCCTGCAGTTGAGGATGTGAATAATCTATGGCCGACGGTGCAAGAGGGCTTTGAGGCACGTGTGCCCTTCAAGAAGGCCAGCTTGAACAACAAGGCACGGAATCTGGTGATAGTGGAGCGCTTGCCAGTGGAATATGTTCTTACAACTGATGCTCGCCTCCGTGGCCGCTTTCCAGGGGAAGCATTGCCCTTGCCTTTGTGGTTTCGCCGCCCATATGCTTGCATCATACTTGTAACATGTGAAGTAAGTGAACCTTTCCCCCCTTCACCCTTCCTCTCAAGAAGAAATTGTATGTGTTTGGAAGGGACATGACCGATGTGCCTACCTTGGGCTTCTAGTGCTTTGTCTTGGACTCTCTCTTTGTCTGGCCTACCTTATTTAAGATGTAAACCTATTTTTACTAGTGTTTAGAGGCAAGATATCAATTTATGCTGCCAGGAGTATACTAACACCTTTTTTCACTGCAGGACCTTGATGAGTATAAGAATCTTTTGAAACTACGGCTGAAAACAATAGTGCAGAATGAGGACCGGGAATGGTTTATTGTTTTTGTTTCCAAATCTGTCACCGACAATGCAAACAAGCTCACCAAGAGAGTGTACTCCAAACTTGAAGTCGACTTCAGCTCTAAAAAGCGAGAAAGGTACCTGTTATTTCTTGTGGTTCTGAAATGCAAACATTACCCAATCTATTTGCTGATTGGATGATCTAGTGGGTTCTTGTTCTTGCGGTGAGAATTGTAGCAAGAAAGGCCCTCAAGACTAAGAATTGAAGGAAAAGTTCTCAGGTTGCTGGATGCTGGTTACTGTTCTCGGTTGCACTAAACGAGTTCACGGATCTGATTACCAACTTAAATACTTTGGCTTTCTGGATGCAGGTGTTGCAGATTGGAGCTACATGGGGGTGACCCAGGAGCATGGGTTGAACTGGAGGCTAAGGCAGTGGAGTGCATTCGCAACACCCTTGACCGCCGTGTCCAGTATTATGAGGAGGAGGTTCGAAAGCTTAGTGAAAATCGGTTTATGCCTGCCTGGAACTTCTGCAATTTCTTCATCGTCAAGGTGATTCTTCTACATGTTCTTGAACTGATGTTATAAGTTTTGGTGTATAGGACGACATTACCAGCACCAGCCACATTTCATCCTTTTCGTCTTTCCACTATTGCACGTGTGTGGATGTATAGGGGACAATATCTATTCCATCAGCTTACCTTTGTGACCAGTGTGCCAATGCACTTAATATCATAGTCCACACTGAGGGGCACAGTTATGCAAAGAGAAAGGGTGACTTATTTCTTTCCTCCTAACGGGTTCCTTTTGTGAGACTCCCAGGTGGGTTCTTGTCCATTCCTCTCCCTGGATCTTTTGGAATGATCTATGCTGGTATATGTGTTATCTAACTGGCTCTACCCCCAGCTACCAGTGTGATGTTACAAATTTCTCCTTGAAAAATTAGAGCACAAAGGAAACAGCAAAGAAACATAGGAAGATGCAGTCTATGTCCTTGTGCCTTAAGCCAGTTAGGCTCAGACAGTAATTGGGATGGAAGTTCATCTCTGATTGGGGAGCAGTGGTGATTACCCTCTATATCAGGTCTAGTCCAAGTTCGGGGTATTTACGAGCTGGACTCTTTGTAATTACATGTGCTGTGCCAATTTTGAAGTACTGGGGGTTCATGACTCCATCGTAATCACTCTTTACTCCCAAGTAAATTGACTTGTGATCTTCTTTAGGAATGTATACCTGCTAATCTGCCTGCTGATACTCTGGCTTGTACTGATGCATAGGGAGTGTAATTGCAGGAGAGCTTGGCATTCATGTTTGAGATGGCATACTTGCAAGAGGATGCACTACGTGAGTATGACGAATTGGAGCAGATCTACCTGGAGACTGGTAATTGCCATTGTGCCTGAGCAGCTTTTTGTTTAAAAGCATATTTTGATCTAAGTGTAATGCTCAATTGGTACTGTTCCCCTAACCTAGTTAATCTTGTACAGCTGAAAGTCTGAGCTTGTACTTAGGTTTCTCATGTACAAGTGATGGGCAACCATGGCAGTGAATGCGCCGAATGTGAAGTCGACTGACTTCGGAGGAATGGAGAATGGGGATGAGCGTGCTGCGCTGTTAGAGGGTTCACGCAAACCTTTCAGTCAGTTTGCGCATGACGACTCTGTGCGTGAATTTGATTTCCGGCAATACCTTTTCTCTCGGCAAGCACAGGTATTATTCACAAGCAGGCATCAACCCTCTGGCCTCTTGTGGATGTAGTAATCTGTGTCTTTTTCCCTCCTTTCTTTTGAGGTTTTTTGTCTAGGAAACACGTGGGTCTGTCCAAATGGAACCGCTCATCCCCGTACAGTCCCAACCCAAACGCCAATAAACGGACTGTGACATCACTTAGCCCCTTGTACCATCAAGGGAGGATGCTCGGAAACCCTCAACGGGGAACGTGATGACTCTTGCTTCACACTCAGGTTTAGAACCTGGATTGCCTTAACTTAGGGGTATGTTCTACCACTTAGGCTAAGACCCTGATGCTAAGCAGGCATCCCTTTTTCACCTCCCTCTTTCACCTCAAGAAGATGACAAGCAATCTCTGAAGTTTCCTTGGTTTATTGTGCATACTTTGTCTTTGCTTGTTTCTTCCTCTCTTGACGTTTTCTCCACAGTGGGTGTGGGTTCTATGATCAGATTGCTACATGAGCAAGTCCAATAAGCACACTTTTGTTGTTCTACTTTCTCCCAGGGGATCTGGGGGCCCTGATGGATGTTACTATGTTCCCTGTTTCTTCTTCTTTGTTTCACTCTGTCTCTGGTGTCTCTGTCTGTCTCTTTTACCTTTTGCACTAGAATTGAAATATAGAATCAGGGCAGGGTTGAACAAAACCGTTGAGAGACGAAAGGGAGATTGTCAATGCCCGATGTGTGGGCGGTCTGGAAACAAAGTCCTTTTACTGATACAATCTCTGGGGTATTCTCATCGGAGAGTGACCCTGTTCAGGACCATCAAGAACATAGTCCCCACACCTCTGCTCAAAACCTTGAGGCTGAGCCTAAAGCCGTGGTCCTGTCAGGGTCTAACTCTTCAGAAGATCATACAGAGCAGTTTGATGCTTGTGTGAAGGGCTACGTACAGGAAATCTGGAAAATTGAACAAATTGTTTATATCATGGTAATGCCCACTAGTGGAGTGAGCCCCTCATGAAGGTACCGACTGTTCCCTTTTGCTCCTCCAATCTCGGCGCGGTTCTATGGCCACAAGACTACGCCAAGCAATTCTTATCAGTACTTTCTGTCTCTGGTGTTCTACTTAACCCATGGGCCATTGGGGCTCCTCCTTACATAATGTGTGTATGTTTGTTATGGTTGACTACAGGATGACCTCAGGCCTATGAGGGTCAATATTTATCTATATCTGTTACCCCTAAGCTACGACATGACAACCTCTATCCATATCTTTCAACGCTCGATAGAGCAACATGTATTTTCTGCAGTGCTTTGGATTTAGGTCATAATCACTTGCCAAGGTAAGCAAGGGCAAGTCTTTCTTTTGTGTCTTTTTACAAGTAACCACTAATTTTCAAGCACAATTGCCCGTCGTTCATTAGTGGGGTTGATACTGATAAACTGTAATGGATGCAGCTGTTGTTCAGTCTGAATCGCCCAGCAGAAGTTTCAGCCAGGGGCCACTCTTTTATCATCTCCTTCTCCAAAACTCTCCTTCTATATGAGGTACCAGCATTTGTTCTGTTGACATTCATCATGCACATGAATGTGATATGAGCATGCTTAGAGACATGTGACATCATTTGAGGGGGCTCCTTCCTTGTGTTGTCTACCAGAAAAAATTGCCATTCTGTCTGCGGGAAGTATGGGTGATCACGGCGTGTCTTGCACTGGTGACAGCGACAGCCCGGCGTTTTACAGCGCTGACTGTGACACCTGATGTAGAGAAAGACTTCTATCGTCTGCAGGGTGACTTGTACTCCTATGCCCGAACCAAGGTGCCCTTGTAGCTCATTCTTTTCTCTGTAACAGGTAGCCATGTATGCTAGATTCCATGTGTGTATTTGCAAGATATACGGATATCACTTTAGATCCAGGGTGGAAAATCCAGATCTATGGTGTATCGTTTAATAAAATCTATGCAAAAGACCTAGGCCTCCATTGAACATATTAGCTAGAAACACTTGCAGTGGTTCCTAATGAAGGTGTTTTGGACTGCTAGCAAGTAGAAGGGGACAGACTGAAGATATGCTACACTACCCACAGCTCTATGTGGGGCAAAACTACAGCATTCAATGAGACAACAGCTTACAAAACTTTAGATACCCTCCCTGACCCTCCAAATTGCAAGGAAAATGGCTTAGGAACTGTCAATTCCCTTGCTGTGTCTGTTCTATTTCAAAGTATGCGGTGAAGTGCTTCAAATTGCTGAATATACCTTTTGTCTGTTGTTGACTTTGTGAGGCGGAATTACCTGCAGTTGATGAGACTGGCAGACTTGATTGGATATGGTCATAACATCGAGAGAAGCCCTTGCAACAGGTATTTATACTAGTTCCCTGTTCCTTCCCCTCCATGTGCTTCCAGTTTTGTCTGTCTTTGTTTCACCATGCAGTCAGTTGGCTTAGCTCACAGTCATGCAGTTGGCAACTTCTGAGGTTGATCAGTACAGTCATGCGCATATAATAACATAGTACATAGTAAGTTTCTTGAACACAACGGAACGCAACATAATAAGTTTCAGCATGTAATAACACTGGGTTTGATTTGTTGTTGCCAATGATCTGAGCAGTGCCGCATTGAGCATGTTGCCATGGCCCAAGCCTGCTGTCTGGCCTGCCGTCCCTCCGGATGCAACAAGACGCATCCTGGCCAAAGAACAGGTGCTCCTTTCTTTTCCTGGTAGTACTATTTACATTCATTCAGCCCCCCGCTTCCCCTTCTGTGTCTCTCGCGTTTGAAGGTATCCCTTTTCTGCTTCTCCCTCCCTCCCTCTATAATGCATGGGCTCCGACGCCACATGGCTGTATCTAGGACATCTATGACATGGAACAGTACAGGACTGGTAATTTGGGACCAGTCATGGGTCACTGTTGATTGTGGCTAAATGGCATCAGGTATCATCGCAGGACAAACAAGTCAGTCCTGGATTGCTTAGAAAACAACTCTCGCTTTCACCTACTGTACTTCTTCGGGAGGCCAACCGTCGGAGAGCCTCTCTGTCAGCTGGCAACCTGACAGAGATTCTTGACATGAATCAGCTTTCCTTCACTAGAGAAAGGTGAGAAGCAACCCATCTACTTTTGTCTGTTTTTAAGTTGGTCACTGCTAGCATGACCCCCTTTTTGACCCCACAATACCCTCCCTTTCTCATGCTGTGGAGGAAATTGACTGAGCTAAATGAGTATTGTTGGAAACAAAGAATACCGAAACTGCTGAAGGATGAGAAAGCTTTTTATTCATGCTTGCCATACAGAAAAGAGGGAGAAACATGGAAGACGTGTACCATGATTGGTGCTATACTTCCCATCAATATAGAGATGAAGACAGTCATAAAGGAATTTAAGGCATCCAGGAAAACTAGAGTGTTCACACAAGTTTGATTGCTTGGAGGGAGCCTTTGTCGCATCACAAAAGGGCACCTTGGAAAAACTGTGTGGGTATAATGTGGGGACCTATGGCAGCCCAGCTGCAGATGTTGATTTGGCGTCTCCATCAACCTCCATTCAGGGTCGGCCAGGTAGTCCGGGACTGCCCCCTCCGAGCCCTGGAACCCCTCGACCAGGCATAGACCGCCCAATGAAACTTCCTGAGATACAAGCAGCAGCTGAACATGCGCTGTTGAACAATATCACTGACGAAACCCTTCGCAAGGCTCTCTCTTCAGCTGAAGGCTTTGAGGTACAAGTTTCAGTTTATGCTCAGGTGGGGAAACTTAGGTTGTTTTAATTACCTGCTTTAAAGAACCTGAATGATATTAAGGGTAACAAGACACATTATCTCATCTCTTGTGGTCATTTACCTACACTTCGTCAAAATGGAATGATGGGCAGGAATTCTACTTGGACCTCACACGTGCAGCAGCTGACAACTTCCATCGCTCATGGCGCAAGAGGCATGGGGTAGTCCTAGATGGTGAGATGGCGGCTGTCCACTACCGGCGTGGTGCAATGGATGCAGCTGGCAGGCTTTTTGAGAAGGTGACATTGCTCCTTTCATATACTGCAACAGGATTATCTAGAGCTTTGATAGATTTCAAACATGATCTGCAAGGGAGATGGGACTGTTTTCAGGAAAATGGGGTAACTTCCATGGAACTCTGAAAAAAAGCAATGAATGGGTCGTGGAGTGTCCTAGCAAAGTTCATCCTTCGCATCTCTTATTCTAGCCAATACAAAAAGTGATTGAGGAATCGGAAGATTTTCTAACACCACTCAGATCTGCAAATTTCTACATTTGATCTTGGATGGCTGGAGCAGAGAAGCTCGACTAACTGGATGTTTGTTTTCTGATGTCCGTGGGGCAGTACATTCTTGTCTATGCGCTAAGTATTCTCTCTCTTTGTGTAATGCAATCTCCCCCAACAGGTTTGTGCTCTTTATGCGGCCGAACGCTGGCATGCCTTACTGGCCGAAGTCCTCCCACGCCTCTCCGACTGCCAAAAACAACTCTCTGACTGGGCTGGCTACCTCTCCTCTTGCATCAAACTCCTTTCCCTGGGGCCAGGCCTTCTCTCCAACGAGGTCCGTCATTCTCTGCAGTCTGAGATAGTAAGACTTGCCCATGGTGGGTTGAAGTTTCCTGTCTCCTTGGATGTCTCAGCTCTGATCACATTTGCTGCAAGGGGTGGCCCTCCCCTTGATTTGTGTGAGGGCGATCCCGGGACTTTGATGGTCACGGTTTGGAGTGGATTCGTGAGTGCCATCTCCATGGAGTCCTTGAGCTTGACATTGATCACAACGTTTAGTGCTGATGAAGGTGCTAAGGTGTGGATAAACTCCCCTCTACATGCCTGGTATTACTTGAATAGAGGATAATAACATGAAGAGCTTAGGAAGGAAGGAAGAAGGGCGGTGGGAATTTTTCTGCTATTAAAGGCTTTCATGTGTTGTGAGTAACTGATCTCTTGTTGTACTATCATGTTCTTCTGCCATGAAGGCCTGTGTCTTTGTTGTGACAGACACAAGTAGGTAACAACAGTGTCTCACAAATGCATTGACGCAGGTTGTGAAAAGCGCAGAAACCCCAGTTTTGAGGCCTGGCAAGAATAGTGTTCTTATGGTGCTACCACCACAGCGTCCAGGCTCATATGTATTGGGTGTGTTGACGGGTCACATAGGACAAGTGCGACTGCGCTCCCATACCTACTGCAGTACCAGTGCTGCTAGTTTTAAGGGCGGCCCTCCTGAGAGTGATGACTATCTCAGCATTGAGAAACCACTGCGACCTGTGCTGGAGGTTTTCTCTCTCTCCTTTTGTACCCTGGTGGATGACCACATGACTGGCTCAGGAAACATTAGTAACAACAGGACAGACTTGAATTCATGACAATGATGAAACGAGTTGAGGGGGACTGGTAGGCAAGTGCTGTACTATTATGAGTTGGAAATGGTACAGTGGCAAGGATGGGTTATTTATTCCATTCTTAGTGGAGCCAAAGGAGCACCTTTACTTGCTCAAATAACCATGAAAAAATACCCACCGGAAGGACGGTGGGATATACTCTATCTTCACAAATAACCATGAAGAACACGTTATGTGCCTCATCAGCTCGTCACATGGTCCAGTTAAGAAGAGCCTAGGGCGCATCAAGCAGAGACTACCAAGGACCATGCACCTGCAGAGGTGGCCAGCCTGAGCCCCGAGAATAAGAAATACCTAGAGTGAAGGCAGAGTATGGAAAAACGGAGGCCCCAGGGACAACCCAGGTGAAGTATTTACTGATCAGAGAATACAGTAGCCTGAGTCATCAGTCAAGTATGATAAACTCGTATGTGAAGCCGGCCTTTCATGTAGAGATTCACTTACCGGGCCACACATGTTTCTGTACCACTGATGTAAGCATGACTGCTGTTGGCACAGGTGTTGAAACCTCGGGCCCTAGTAGAGATCAAGGCAGCAGTGTCAAGAGGACTTTTGATTGGAGAGCGACAGTGGGTGGGATTAATCATTCGGCCCCTTAATTACCTACTAAAGGGTGCTCGTATGCATATCTCAGCCAGGCCTGGTTTGCAGCTGGACAGCTCACAGACAGCCCAGTTGGAGATTTACAGTGCAGCATTTCCATCTGATTCGGCATCTGCAATTATTTCTGGTGGAGGATCGGCAAAGGCTAGCCCAAGTCATCTCTCTGTCACTCAACAGGCCAAAAATATCAGACAGACTAGTGAGAGCTTGGAGATCCAAGAGGATGGCAGCAAGCTGCCTGTTGGCCCTACCCCTGAGGGTCCTCAGCTCCTTGAAATGAAGGATGGAAAAGTGATACTCCTAGATTGGGCCAGTACAGTTTCGTCTGTGCTTTGGTTGCAGGTTATGGCCAATCCTGACCCCGATGAGGCCTCATCAGCTGGCATCCAGCCTTTACCTTCCCCTCCCCCCTCTCTGAAACCTGGCCCCTCAGGCTCTTCTCTATCGAGCTCCTCTTTATCAAGCCTTGACCGCACCGTCACAATTGGTGCATCCTTGAAGGACAAAGGTGTACCTGCTGACTCTCTCTGTGATGCTCTCGCAAATGGCACTACTGGGCATGAACAGACAATTACAGCTGGTGGCCTTAGCACAAGAGTAGGGGTGGCAACCTTGAATGTGAAGCTGGAGTTTGGGGCTTCACGCAGTCGTATGTATGAAAGGTACGCTTGTTGGGTGGTTTACGGGTGTTCAGTATGCTGGGTGCAACCTTTAGTGTGTTATCTGCTCTTCCTACCACATGTGGTACTGGTGCCTTGTCATTCACATCCATTCACCTTGAATCTGCCAGATAAGTAATGGATGAGGAGGGATTCCATCAACACCAACTCAACCACTCACCCCTCATTATCTAGCGGAACCCAGCCATGTTGGTAGGTGCTCCCCCAACCCACCAGCAAGAGAGTGGGCACCCACTATTTCTACAAGCACCATTCATCAGAAACAAATAAAATGTACTCATAAGACAGCTCTTGCCTTGGCCATAGATCAGGGGCGCCCAGTTAGGGCAGAACAAAAGGGAACAGCATCAGAAACAGGTAGTGGGTGATAATGATCTGCAGATGGAAACTGTTCACCCAATTCCTAGTCGTCGCCCTTAATTCTATTAGTGGATTCTGAGTGGGTGTACATGGAATGTGTAAGGATAGTCCTAGCCTAAGAAGAGGGTTAGTGAATAAACCAACCATGCTGTTGTGGTCCAAAATGATGGTATCTGGCAGAGCAATTGCAGTGGAGTTTACAGCTCCTTTTCGGACTGCCACCCGGGTGGTGAGCGGGGGCAATGATGGCATTTTGCTGTTGCAGGTTCTCACTACAACCTACCATTTCAGATGGAAGTTTTTCACATTACGTATCCTTAATATAGTCGTTGGTTCTAATCTTGGTATCTTGGCAGCTAGATGAATAGCACAGTGGCTTGCCGGTTTGGGCTGCCTGCGCCATTTCAAAGAGTGTACATGACTTTTTATGCAGGTGACATTCATATCACAAGTGGCAGCTACATCGACAATAGAGAATGCTAGGCTGGCATTGCAACCAGGCCTTGTGCATGTGAACAACATTGAGGGCCGGCCCAGCCCACCTTGGCTATTGCCCCTCACTATCTCAGCAACTTCTGAGGGTGCTCTACTCTTTGTGGTCCGTTCAGAGTCTTTTGTCAGAAAGGAAGGTACTCTTTTCTCACATTAAGTTGACCTATGACCAGGAGAGAGACAGGAATTGACGGATGAAGAGAAAGATGACGGTTGCAAGATCTGTCAGACAATTGTTATGGTAACTGCAGTACAAAACGTTTGGGACACAATCCACCCAATACCAATGGTCCAGCTCTTGACAAGAGCTGTCAAAAGTTGTTCTTATTTCTGCAATATATCTTCCCTTTTTCATGTAGTCCGTCTTTTGCTGTCTACAATTTTGTACGTCAAAGCAAATGAAAAAATTGTTATTTTCAAGAATTTGGTGTGAACTCCCTTATCCTCTCTTTGCAGTTTGACTGATTGGCTGTGCCCTTGATGGAATGGTGAACTGCAGGAAGTGGCGCTCTCAGTAACGGCCCACTTGAAGGAAACCACGTGAAAAGGAAGAGTGTGTTGAGTGTGCAGTACAAAATTTCAGGGGATCGCAGATATGGGGCACATGCCCCGGTGAATCAAGACTCGGATTTGGAAGAGGGATGGAAGTTGTTAGAGTATACAAGTAGTTTTGTTCTCAAAATGCCAGTGCTAGAGCAGCTTGTAGCAGTTGGCATGCTACCTATTCCCTCTCAATTCCCTCGAGTTGGGCACCAGGTTGTCTTTCAATGGAGAATAGAGCGGCTCAAGGAAGGGCACACAACAACTTCACAACCAAGAGACACTGGAGGAAGGATTGCGAGTCACTCTGTAAAAGGCCAGGTATTGTTGGCTGCTGGTTTTTCATGTTGTTTTCTTACTGCGGAACCGGACCGAAAATTTCCAGTAGAAGGTGGTATACCTGCAGCTGCAGATGGAACAGATCTATGAAGGATGTTGTGAATCAGTTGAAAGATAATATGATTAAAGACCACAAGGTGGTTTCTGCTCAAAAGCAAAGTTTGATCAATTGATCTTTTTCATAGGAATTGTGAGTGGGTGTTATACATGCCTTCACAAGAGGCACAAGTCAAACAAAACAAACATCTTTTTTATATTCGGTTTTGGGATGGTGTATGCTCTGCAGGAGGTTGAGGAGCTGTTCTATGAGCTCAAAGTCAATGAGGACAATTGGATGATCGCGGGAAGAAAGAAAGGATGTATTACTCTCTCCCAGCATGTAGGGGCCAGAGTTGTGGTATCAATGGCGTGCATTCCATTGATTGCTGGCCATGTCCATCCCCCTGCCTTGCGGTTAGCCAACATAGGTCGAGCTTACATCAACCATAGCCCTGCTGGCCCTCACCTAGTCTGCGTGCTCCCACCTGCTCCGTGCTCTGCTGTCTGTGTAATGAAAAACATCTGACATATCCTGAGGTGGCCTGAAGAGGTTTCTTCTCAAGCTCTTGCCGAAAGAGCTACATCTTTGGCGTTTTGATTGGACCCACCACATTGTTTTTGGATGAGGGTCCTGTGGGTTTAGAGGCCAATTCATCACAGCCATGTCCATAGCTTAACTCAGCCTAATTTTCCAGCACCCTCCTTTCCTCCCTAGCATGAAGTCAACTTCAAATGTAGGGTAGCTCTGTTGAGGTGTGTCCTTGTAGGATCTGTTAAACATTGTCATGGGTTACCTGGGACACATTCAAATCAGGAAGGGGAGTGCACAGGCATGCTCTTCCCACTGGTCTTCTCTAATTGTATTCGTCATCCACAAATCAATCGTGGAAATTTACCGTGCTTTTACAGGCAGCTTAAGCTTCATTTACACCAACATTTAGGCAACAAACTACTCGCCAGGTTAATATTATGTTTAACATGCAATCAGCTGTACTTTTCAGGGAATGAGAAGTACATTTGGACCATAGCTGCGCTTGATGAAGATTGAGGAGATGAATTGAGACACTGGATGCCTCCACAGGCTTCCAAGCAAGATAGAAGGATCTGATCCGAGCCCATATGCCAGAAGCAAACCTGCTACTAAAAAGACAATGCTCTGACGAAACAGTCAGTCCGTCACTGCAAATTTTGCAAGCAACCTGAGGGTCCAAGGATGATCCCATCGGGAGAATCCTGTTAGCAATTCTCCACAGAAAAGCCGAGATTTTGGCTGCCCTCTGAGGAGCCCAAATATGCTTCCACAACGCTTCCCAATTCACCGGGAAGGGCATTTCATGGAGCCACTTAGCAGCCCATTTTCCAGTGGGGGCAGAAACAGAGGGGTGTTACTCGGTTCACATCTGATATTTCAGCCTTACAGGCCCTGCTATCTCTTTGATGATCTGGTCTGAGTTTGGTGACTTCCATTTCAAGGGCATTGTTGGAATCCTCTTCTACATTTTTGTGACTCGAGCTTCTTGATCTTGCCTTGAAACTGACATAGCTCTTTTTTGTGCCCTACACTTTCCAAGCTCTTGTGTTACCCTTATCTTCTCCACAAAGAACACATGTTCTTCAAATCACATACTTGTTCCTTGATATGCTCTCATGTTGCTGATATGGTGATTGTATGAAGCTCACTTTGTTTTGTTTAGGATAGTGTGTATGCTATTCTACCTAATGATAGGAATTTAAATACACTAACGGTTCTTCAACTACCTAGAGATATAGGAAAGAGTTCTCTAAGGAAAGACGAAACCAAAACTGAACGAGTGTAGGACATTTGGTCCTTCAAGATGGATGCAAGAAGAAGCTGGAAACTGTTTGTTATGACTACCCGACTTATGATCACTTGCCATGTGCACTACGGATATATGTAGCACCCACACTCAACGCAGAGGGTCCGCATCTCTAGCAGGCTCGTCTTTCGAGCTCACTAGTGCAGCAACAGAGGAGAAGCTGGAGCTTTGGGGTGGAGGCAGGCATGGAGGTGCTAGCAAGCTCCTGGATGGACAAGCTGGCCATGTCCAGCTCCACCACCAAGGAGTCGCACTCTGCTGCCACTGCGCTCTCCAATTCAAGAGCAAAACTTGCCTCCCCATTTCTTCGGACTCCCTCCACCTCGCCTCTCTGCCCTCTCACTTCCTCCAGGCCTCTCCATGCCGTAGCAAAGGCCGCCAGGGCCACTGCTGCTGTGGCAGTGGCAACCACTGCCATAGCCACAGAGGCAGCTCCCATGCCCTCTCTTCTTCGGCCCACGCCTGCGGAGGCCGCGCGCACTATTATGGAGGTCTGTGTTGAGGGCACATTGTCCACTTTATCGGATGATGGCTGGCCTTTGGGGACCGAGGTCCGCTTTGCTGTGGATTTGGATGGTAACCCTGTGTTTCGTCTCCAACCTTCGGAATTGCACACCCGCCATCTGCTGAACGACAGTCGCTGCAGTCTCCATGTGCAGGCAAGTATCCGTGATTCTCTCTCTCTCTGTCTCTCTCTCAGATTGCAGCTGCAGGCGCTTGAAAAGACAGAGGTGCACATTAGCAGTGCTGGAATCAGTAGGATTCTAGTAGTCGTCATCCTCAAATGATTTCCTAATAGAGGTGGTTATTTGCGGGATTTATGGCATACACCTTTTGATTAGCCAATTCGAATGATTGATGGTCTCGCTCTTGCTGCTGAGGAGTCTTTATGGCAATTGGTTGGGATGCAGCTGGAACAACCTGGGCGCCAAAAGCCACAGTGCACACTCCGAGGCCATGTTGTCAGAGTTGATGACTCCAATCTCAAGGAGGTATCATATATAAATCAAACCCAATCAAGTATTGCAGACGCGCTTCATCTGTTATCATAGTCAACTCTTTCACCTATAGGGACTGTCGAAATTTGCCTGTTGTATCTTATTTTCTTATTTTGGCTAAAGGTCCGCCCCCCCTTCAGATCAAGTGGTGCAGTGGGGCAGGGAGGCATGTGTAAGAGGAGAGGAGAGGAGCACGGGCACCAATTCAATGACTGAGCCCTCACTTCAGTAATAGGACTTGCCTTGGCCGACGACATCTTTAGTTGCACTAGTCAGGCAGTGTATTGACTGATTGCGCTAGTACAATGCACATGGTGTTTAAGAAATGGATAAGAATTCTTCATCTCTAAAGCCGAAGTTCATGCAACAGACTCTTGAGCTTGTGTGGGCGAGGAGGTTTGGCAAGGAGCGAACACATGATGACAACGTACTTTATGTGATGAATGTGGAGCAAGCACTTCAAGCTCAAGACATGGGTGAGGTAGGTGATGAGAACTTCCTTTCTTTGTCACTGAGTGGTTGTTACATCTTCAGGTAACATTGTGCGCATGTCCTACTTGCTAGCAACAGTGTTCACTTGACACTCAAACACAGTGATTGCAGTTGAATGCTGTTCTCTGTTATCATATCAATACAACCATGGCATTGTCACAAGTGACAAAGTTGGCCTCGAACACAACGTAGCAGAGTCTATTGGGACTTCTTTAAAATTCTTTGGAAGTTTTTGATGGGGTTCTCAATCCTACATTGCGTCCCCATGGTTGGCTTCAAGTCCAAATGGCACAAGTTTGATGCTGCATTTCTGGGTGTCCGTTCATAGGAGGAGACATGGGTAACAGAGTCAGATTACAGGGTGGCCATCGCTGACCCTCTGAGAGAGTGCGCCCCTCGGATAGTAGAAGACATGAATCGCAAGCACTGGGAAGACATTCGCCGGTTTTGCAATGTTTATGCCAAGCTGGAAGCAGAGGTTTGTTTTCTCAGCTCTTGCTTGCATTCTTGCATTTGATCAATTTTTGCTTGGAAGTTTGGCCTGGCCTGGCCACCATGTCTCGAAAGGATGGTCAACACACGAGCACTCCCAATGTAGTTTTATAAGGTCCTCTAATCAGTGGTACCTAACTACAGTGAAGTCTCTCTCTTCTCTCACTCCTAGTCTGGTCCTAACCAGGCATGGGCCCTAAAAGCTACAAATGAGGCTATGGCAACTAAAGTTCAAAGATCAATTGTTTCTCTGCCTCCTATATCAAGGCTCTATAATACCACCATGGGATGTTCTTGTAGACACTCACTACCCAAATAGCTTATACCCAGAAAAGTTACTGCCATGAGAATGTTGTGCTGAGATTGCCACCCAGTAGTGAGGGCTCATTCACAGGTGGGATCAATGGTTACACAGTTCAGGGAAAGTTCTCTCTCGCGCCCTCTTTCTGTGGATACAAAGTTCATTCCTTTCTTGGTTTTTCCTTCTTTTTCTGGCTTTGCCAAGGTGGTCTAGAAGGCTGGAACCACATTTACTCATTCCTTCAGGTTACTCCATCAATAAGGCTCCATTCTGCTCCTCATTGTCAAACCTCACACCCACTTCGGCTCCTCCATCCCGATGAGGTACAGCCAGAAGGCTACTGCAAGCAATAATTAGTACATTTCAGATTCACATGTGATGGGATGCTGACACTGACTTGTGATGCAGCTGGAGGAAGCCAGTATGACATGGGTGGACCGGCTGGGCTTCGACATGCGTGTGCTCACACACTCACCCCAGAATATTTTGGAAATTCGGATCCCTTTTCCTCGGGAGGTTACTGATGAGAGGGATGCACGGTCATCCCTAACAATAATGGCACAAATTGCCTGGGAACAAGAACGAAATTACAGCCCTTCATAGAATCAACTGTTTTGCAACCAAAGTTCCTTTGGTATCGATTAGTGAGTTGGGGTAGGATCACTTTGCATACATGTATTTGTAGATGGTTTTGATGCTGTTTGTCCTCTTTTTTGTTTAATCATTTGAGGCTCTCAATTCCCATTCCATGGAATTATCACCTCAAAATCCACATGGGACACAAGATTGCAGGTTGACATTGATTAACTGTGTATGACTAACCCTGCCAACCTATTTCAGTGCACAGTGGCCAAACTACCATAACTGGCCCCAGATAACTTGAAATACTATTGGCAAATGCCAAAGAGTTTCCCAATAAGTAAGTAGGTGTTCCTGCTTGAATAACTGAGGATTTTTCAGGATAAGTGAGAGCACACTTGTGTTGCAGGCTGTGCTAATCCGAACCAGAGTTACTTCATTGTCTCTTGAGGCCATAGTTGGATGCGATTCCAAATGGTCCAGATGCAAACAGATACATCTGCGCCACCCCCCAACCAAAAAGTGGCCATTTGACAGTGTTGTCACCCCGGCCGCCGCTCATGGTTGTGAGTTCTGGGCACCTGGTGTCCCAGTTTCCTGGTGGGAAAAAAATCTGGAACCATTGCAGTCATGTTTTCTCCATCTCACATCCTATGTGTAGAGTTTGCATGCGTGCCACTTCAATCTGAGGCCCTCTTCCGGCTTACAATCTTTCTTTCTTAAAAGGTTACAAGCCCTTCCACCCATTCCACCCAAGGGGCTCCTGGCAAGATCCCTTTGCAACATCTATTTGGCTCAAAACAGAGGTTTCAAGCACTGCTATGCTTGAGTGTGCATTTTTTTTAGCGTACTGGACTCTCTATTGCTTCACTATTGGCAAGAGAAGAAGGGGTGGATATCACATCCAAATTCCAAACAGGATCGCAACAGACTCATTAGAAGGGAACTTATGGAAACTACATATCAGGAGAACTTGGAATCTACCCAATCTTCCAACAAAACTCCATTTTTATGTATGGGGGTTGGTATCGCGTGAGCACAGAGTTAAGAGAAACGGTCGTGAGCACAAAAAAAATCGCCGCCTGAGCAGAATCCCAGGTTATGGGGGGTAATATGTACATCAATGGAAATACAAATAATAGGTGGACATAAGGACTTTGCTGCGCCAGCAGACGATACGAATCTGAATGTAAACCTGAAGATCAGAATCCACATGCACCTGTCAAATAGTTCGAACCTCTAGCCAAGTTCTGCTGGCCAAAATACAAGTTTCTCTGGCAAAACCCTAGTTTCGCTAGCAAAAATACAAGTTTTGCTGGCAAAAACCATTTCATTTCGCTAACGAAACCCATTTTCTGGGTGGTTACTTGGGATGTTCTAAACACAATGTTACCAAATGTCACATTGTTTATGTGCGCTGATCTTTGAGTTCGGGCATATACATTTGTGGGTTATTGTGCTCAAGTGACTTAAGCTTTGGACGATTAATTTCATGAATTTTTTCGCGTGAGCACAGTTTTCAGATAGTTTCCTACTTCTTACTCCGTGAGCGCATTTGGGTTTCACAATAACATATTCTCAAGAATATTCTAGAATATGCGGAATATTTCTTTGTGCTCACGCCCGCTGGCGTGAGCCTGCTCACATGCTACCCAACCCCCATTTCTATCTAGAGACATTCTGGGTTCTCCTTGATGATACAATCTTGCGGCCCGATTACCTTTCGGCGCCTTTATCTCCTTCCCTCCTGAGGCCACCACAATCTAGGGCTAGAGACTGGCAGATGGGAAAACCTGCAACGGGAGGACAGCCTATGTCCAGCTTGCACCGGGCGTAACCAGGAAATTGAAACTGAAGAACCCTTCTTCTTTCATTGCCCTCTATATTACGAGATCCGTGGGAGATTCCACTGTCTATTCCGTGCAACTCAATCTCTCACTGAAGTCTTCCACTATGAATCCACTATAAGGATTAGAAATGCTTGGCAGCTTACCTGCACGAGGCCTTGACCCTTAGACAATCCCTCGAGCACTAGTTGCTTTTGGGCTGTTTTTTCGGCTCTGGCTTTGTTTCCTCTCTCATGTTTTTTTCCATTTTGTCCCACAAGCTCTTTGAGCTTTCTGCGGACGTTATAAAGTACCATTTCATTTCATTTCCTCTCTACACAACCTTCTGCGCAAAGATATCTCTTCTGGACATGCACCCTCAATGCCGAAAGCAATGAGTTGCAAGCTGCAACGCAAACAAGCACAAACAGATTAATGACAATTAGCTGACGCGAAAGTGAGAAAATTGTGTTTTGATCGTAGCATCCGCGCGAGACAACACAAGTGAAATTGCTACCTCACGATCTTCTGAATACGATTGCCAAAAGGGGTCTGGAGTCTGGAGTCTGGGTCCAAGCCTGCTCTGCAACGCCGCCCTCCTCTGGTTAGTTCCTTTCGTTTTTTTGGCGCTCTCACAGTACAGAGATGGCTGCGCGTTCCTCCTCACACCTGAGGTCGCAGGGAGAGGCCACACACAAGCCCACTTCTTCTCCTTGTTTTGAAAAGGCTGGAAGTCCCATATCGTTCAATAGATTAACTGGCATGGCTGTGGAGGTGAAATGGGTATCAAGCTTGGACAAATCGGGACCCAGAAACTTGCAAATTGTGGATACGATGTCTCTGCAGCGTCCAGAGGCACCGGAGAAAGGTATGAACGTGTAAATTGGGACTCCAACTGTTTGTATCAGCGCAATCCACGCTCCATATTGTCCTTGACCCATCCCAGATGAAACTACAGCCATCCTGGCCTCATTGTTCGAGTTTTAGTCATGAAGGAGTGTCATCAGCTTCTTTCAGTATCTGAAGTACCTGCTATATTTATTTCATTTCATGCCATGTATGAAAGAGGCAAAGAAAAAATCTCGAGGCTGAGCCTACCTGGCCCTATTAGACAGCTCACACACATCAGATCGATGCTTGTGTGAAGGGCTTTCTATGGGGTATCTGGAAAGCCAGAAGTAATTGCTTATGTCAAGGTAAGTCCCACTACCCGAGTGAGCCCCTCCCAAAGTTTTAGTCTGTTCCCTCTTGGTCCTCCCACTGGGCTATTGCCACAAGGCTATGGCAAACAACGGCTTATGAGTACATTATGTGAGAGAGGCATAGGTTCTTGTTTACAGTGCAGCCACAGTCCTGTGGATACCCTGATTTTGGGGAGTAGCTACCCGTCCACGTCAAGGTTAGAGCGATTGAGTATGGTACCTCTGGAGCATTGCAGAGTTGCCAATTACACTGTGGGATGGACTATGGTAGTGTGCAAATGTTGGCGTCCTGCAGCCAGTTACAGGGTTTCTACCCACCAGAATATGGTAAGCCAGCACACTGAAGGTGCACAGAGCCAACCATGGTCATGGATTGTAAATGTAAGGACAGGCCAGGACAGAGAGAAAGAAAAAAAAGGAAAGAGTGGAGAGATTTATAGAGAGCCTGTCCTAGCATGTAAGACTCAGTGACTAGGAGAAGCACAAGAATTTACGTTTAAGAAATGTTCACATGCAGGCCAAACAACAAGTAATGATCAACGCTGGCAGATATTCTTCTCGTATCCTTCAGATTGGTGGGACAGCAGATCCGACAAGGTGAGATATCTTAGTTTGTCAAGGAGGACTTGTGCTTGAAGCTGGTAAGATGACATTATGTGGACTTGATTGTATCTCAAGTTGCTTTTGTATCTTGAGTTGCTTTGGGCTTGCACAGGCTTGCGTGGTTCTTTGCTTACCGCTATCAGTAGGATGCACATGTTAGCAGGGCATGAAAGGTGGTTGTCGTTGATATTTTAAAGATGCTTGGATCTTTGGTGGTTGTAACCTGGTCTCTGCCAGGCTATGGTTGAAGCTATTGCTGCTCAGCTGCCCACTGGTGGTTTCACAGAAAAGCCCAAGATTAGAAGACCTCGGACAGAAGCACGCAAACAAGGTGCTTTGGATTAAGGGTTGGTCAGACCCAGCTTGGGTGACAGCAGAGCTAGCTACCTTAACAGAAGGTGGAACAAAATTTGAAGATGGTTCTAATTCTGATGTGCACCATGGAACACGAGATCAAGAATACAACGGGTATTACTCTGCTGATGATTCAAGGGTTCCAACATAAACACATACAATGGAGTCAGTTAATTCTCAGAATAGATGACTACACTTGTTTCGTAACCCTGTTAAAAGGAGCCTGCACTCATGAAGAGATATGTCTTTGTAGTGGGAGACTTGAAATATACTCTGTAAGTTTGACTGTAACGGTCTGTAACTAAGGGCTTGAGTCCTCCAGGATGCTACAGTTGAATCAGGCCCAATTGTTTGAATCAGGCACTTCCACCATGGCCACTGCATCTGAAAGCGGAGCAAGAGAGGGAGTCAACAAGAACTCTTCAGGCACTTGTGAGAATGTGAGGGCACTCTCTAAAGCAGGACAACTGCAAGAGGCGCTGTACATTTTGAACCAACAAGGCATTTCAGCAGACTCCAAGACTTATGTCTGTCTCTTGCAGGAGTGCATCAACTTGAAAAGGCTAGCAGAGGGGAAGCAGGTGCATGCCCACATCATCCAAAGTGGATTCAAGCCCGATATCTTTCTACTCAACACCCTTGTCAACATGTATGCGAAGTGTGGGAGAGTGGTGGATGCACGCCAAGTGTTTGACAAAATGCCTGAACGAGATGTGTTTACATGGACTATAATGATAGCAGGATATGCTCAGCATGGGCGTGGTAGGGAGTGTTTCAATATCTATGACCAAATGATACAGGAAGGGTTGATGCCCAACAGGGTCACATTCATTTGTATTCTCAAGGCATGTGGTAGGCTAGGAGCCCTGGAAAAGGTCAAAGAGGTCCACGCTGACATCATCAATACTGGTATTGAGTCATATGTTAATTTGGAGAATACCCTTGTTAACATGTATGCCAAATGTGGGAGCATGAAGGATGCACGCAAAGTGTTTGACAGTATGGCTCACCGAAATGTGGTCTCATGGAGTGCAATGATCACAGGATATGCTCAGCATGAGTGTGGCAGGGAGGCTTTGGAAATGTACAACCAAATGATATGGGAAGGGGTGAACCCTGACAAGGTCATGTTCATTTGTGTTCTCAATGCATGTGCCAGCCTGGGAGACTTGGAAAGAGGCAAAGAGGTCCATTCTGACATCATCAAAGCAGGAATTGCATCAGATATCATTCTGGAGACTGCTCTTGTTACCATGTATGCCAAATGTGGCAGCATGAATGATGCGCGACAAGTGTTTGACATTATGGGTAGACAAGATGTGGTCTCATGGAGTGTCATGATTGCAGGATATGCTCAGCACGGATGTGGTAGGGAAGCTTTTGAGATGTACAATACAATGATACAGGAAGGGGTCATGCCCAATAAGGTCACATTCATTTGCATTCTCAATGCTTGTGCCAGCCTGGGAGTCCTGCAAAAAGGGAAAGAGGTCCATGCTGACATCATCAAAGCTGGAATTGTGCCAGATATCATTCTGGAGACAGCCCTTGCTGCCATGTATGCCAAATGTGGGACCATGAAGGATGCACGCAAGGTGTTTGAGAATATGGCTCATCGAGATGTGGTGTCATGGAGTGTGATGATTGCAGGATATGCTCAGCATGGGTGTGGTAGGGGAACTTTCGAGATGTATGAGCGAATGATACAAGAAGGGGTGACGCCTGACATCGTCACATTCATTTGTGTTCTCAATGCCTGCGCCAGCCTGGGAGCCCTGGGAAAGGGCAAAGAGATCCATGCTGACATCATCAAGGCTGGAATTGTGCAAGATATCATTCTGGAAACTGCCCTCACTGTCATGTATGCCAAATGTGGGAGGGTAAAGGATGCACGCCAAGTGTTTGACAAGATGGCTCAACGAAATGTGGTCTCATGGAATGCGATGATCGCAGGATATGCTCAGCATGGTTATGGTAGGGAGGCTTTTGAAATTTATGAGCAAATGATACTAGAGGGAGTGGCACCTGACAACATCACATTCATTTGCGTTCTCAATGCGTGTGCCAGCCTGGCAAGCCTGGAAAAGGGCATACTGGTGCATGGTGACATCATCAAAGCTGGCACTGCGCCAGATATCATTCTGGAGAATACTCTTGTCGACATGTATGCCAAATGTGGGAGCATAAAGGATGCACGTAAAGTGCTGGACAATATGGCTCAACGAGATGTGGTCTCGTGGAATGTGATGCTCTCAGGATATGCTCAGCATGGGCGTGGTATTCAAGCCCTGCAACTATTTGAACAAATGCAACTGGAATGCTTGAAGCCAAATGGTGTCACCTTCATATGTATTCTCTCTGCATGTAGGCATGGGGGCCTAGTAGATGAAGGCCGTCACTACTTCGATTCGATGGGTCAAGATCATGGCCTTGCACCGGCAACGGAGCATTTGGGTTGCATGGTGGACCTTCTTGGCCGTGCAGGGCAATTGGATGAGGCGGAGGACTTCATTAGCAAAGTGCCAATCGAACCACGTGCTTCGGTGTGGGGGGCCCTGCTTGGTGCCTGCAGAATTCATGGTGATATTGAGGTAGCAGAACGTGTGGCGCAACGGCTTCTCAAGTTGGATCCAGAGGCTGGAACTTATGTGCTGCTATCGAACATCTATGCCGCGGCTGGCAGGTGGGGTGATGCTGCCAAGGTGAGAAAACTGATGCAGGACAGGGGTGTCAGAAAGGAGCCAGGGCACAGCTGCATTGAGGTTGACAACCGGGTGCATATGTTTGTTGTAGGAGACAAAGCACATCCACAAATTGAGGAAATCCATTCTGAGCTGAAGAGATTGTCTGGGAAGATGAAGGAGGCTGGGTATGTGCCTGACACGCGCTATGTGTTGAATGATGTAGAGGATGAGCAAAAGGAATTTTCTCTTTACCACCACAGTGAGAAGCTGGCCATTGCTTTTGGGCTGATCAACACACCCCATGGAACGGTTGTCCGTGTCATAAAAAACCTTCGGGTGTGTGGCGACTGCCACACTGCCACAAAGTTCATCTCAAAGATTGTTGGGCGACCAATTGTTGTACGGGATGCCAACCGCTTTCACCACTTCCAAGATGGGGTTTGTTCTTGTGGGGATTACTGGTGAATTGAGCAACATGCATGAAAAAATGCATCCTCTCAACCAAGAGGTTGGAAAGTTCCCAATTTTCCCTTATTTCAGAAGCAAAGAGTGCGGTTCAAAGAAAGGATGTGTCTTAATTGGGACAGTCACGATCAGTGAGCCGCTCAATGGTGATGATCACAATCCAGTATGATTCGAAAGCAGCAGTTGCAGGTGAGTTGTCAGTGCAGAGTTGTTGACAGATTTTGCACTGAGCACTGATTTTCGGCGGTTCCACTGGGTCTACATCAGTTGGAGCTCCTGCCCTGGCATCTACCCTGGCTTTCACTGTGTGCTGCATGTTTTCTCCTAGAACCAGAGGATTGGTTTATATTGCGTTGCCAAGGGAGATTGTTGGTGTTTGACTTGGCCTTTGGAATGCCTTTGGCCTCTACAGCTCTGCCCCGTGGATGTGGCAAGCTTCTGGATCTGCTAGCAATTGTTGATGATGACATACTTTACTGTGCTCACCAGGATGGCAAAATCAGTGCATGGAAAAGACGAGAGTAAGAACTTCAGACCTCTTTCATATTGCATGTCTTACACCTGTAATGTATGAGGGCAGACAGGATTAAAGAATATCTATCAACTCACTTTCACTCCTTGCACACGTGACCTATTTGCAATTGAAATGATAGCTGCGTTAATGTATATACTCAGTTGTCTCTGAACCAAAAGCTCCTTACACTGTAGCAGCTGGAGATTTCATGTGAGTATGCACGAGGCAGGAATTGCCGTGGGTCAGGATAGTGTGTGGTAGAATCCTCTGATAGAGGACTCCTCGTTGAAAGGCAGTGTTAGAGTCATCTGGGAGTGTACAAAATTGGGCATGGTAAGGGCAGGGTCTGATTCGGAGTATGCTAATTGCTTATTGAAACAGGTGCATCCTGTCACTGGTGGGATTTTTCATTATCTTGGACCAAATAAGTAATTTCACATGCGTGCCTTGAAGCATGTGTGAAGTAATGATGGGACATAAGAGTGATTGGCTTTGACACTCCCAGTGGCCATGGAATTGCAATCTTACAGTTTGGAGTCTGGAGTCTGATATGAGAGCTCAGGACTAAAAACTCCAAAGGCACCAATTGAGCGCTGATTCTGGTTTTAGATCCGTGGTCCTGGAAGGAAAAGAATGGAAGCCTCTGGCATTGGGAACTCTTGTTGGGCCTAGGAAAGTCATGGTGTGGAATGTGAGAAATGTAGAGAGGAAATCTGTAGTGCAATTGAGCATCTTCTCTAAAGGGGAATCTGAAAAATGGAAACAAATCCATTGTCCTTAAAATCTGACCTAAGTGAGTGTTCCTGTTGTACAGGGGCATGTAGGGGCACGCAGGCGTTTGCACTATGTCACATGGATGCTCTGATGCCTTCCATGGGGTCCCCAGTGCTGGCCCCAACAGTGCTTGCTGTGGTGCATTGCCCTTTGCAGCTTCATGTCCAGACTCCTGTGGGAAGCCACTTGGCCATGCTGCAGCTCAATACTCTCCCACTGGCTGACACTGTTCCTGCCCCAAGCACAGGGTTTCTTGACACCCATCTTCATGAGGCAAAGCCTGTGGTTACTCTGGAAACCACGTTTATTTCCGTCTCTGATGATGGTCGGGTCTGGAACTGGGTCATCACTGCAGACACTTCAGCGAGTCAGACTGCATCTATTGAAATGTTGAGAACAACCAATACCTCATACATGGAGACAACATTCAATAAATAAGGGGGAGAGCAGCAGATACCCTGATCCAATCTTCCAGGTGTGTCTAAGGCTTTCATTGGGTTTTACATACAGAGTATATTGCAGATGTGTAAGGTGGATTGCTGTGTCAAATAGCTTGTCTTCTGGCAAATTAGCAAATATTGTTTTTTTAACCCAGGACAGCCGTCGTAAGATGAAGTGGCTTTGAGTTATGCCGGCCTCGGCAGTAGTCATCACTCTCTCTCTTAACCCTTCAGAATTGCCAGCATACTGCAAATTTTATACCTGAATTTGACTACCTCTGCCCAATAATTTGAGCCTACCCTCATAAAAAAAAATTGTACCATACCCATATACACATCGAAATTCAGTGTATGGGGATATTCTATTTATTTTAGTTTTTGACCTGAACCAATTTGAATGTTCATTTGATTTTTTTGTAGGTGTTTCCCCCATTATCAGAATCGGTGGGAGAAATGTCAAGTAAGTTATCCACCAAAAATCAGGACAAAATGCTTTGTTTACGGATATGCTATTTTGGAACTAGTTTTGTAGGATTGAAACCAAGGTGCAATGCCATGCAGTCTCAAAAGAGGCCACTTGCCTCCAATCCTAAAAACAAAAATTGCTTACTCCCTCTCATCTTGCATTACATCCAAGGACCTCCACAGTTTCTGGCCATAACCAATGGCAAATTTCAAACCTTGGCCCCCGGTAGACGACCACAGGGTCGATTAGTCGTAGTAGTCCCTTTCATTGTGTACGAGACCACAACACCTCCCTCTTACTGCGCTCCGGATAAATGTTACAGAGCAAAACCCTCCCGCAAATCCGTGGCATACTACCCTCGAAAATGACTAAGAAACACATCATACAAACAAATTACAGAGAAAAACCCTCCGAATCCATTGCACATAATACAAACCCAAAACTTTCATAATTATTCACATGAGACAATCCGATCTCTGAGGTTCCGGCTCCAACACACGGAATCCTTTGTTCAAGTCAGAACCCCAGTTTTTGAGGAAATGCAGCTACAATTGTTTGGAGAAAATCGAGGGCAGGAATATAATATACACACATGTCTCTTGCAAGCGGATCTTTGATAAGGGACTGAGAGCTAGTTTTCAACATTCACTAATGAGACAGATGAGGACCTCTTGGAAGAGTCTTGAAATTTGTCCTGTAAGTTAAATTGGATCTCAGTTCTAGATATCTACAGTTTAGAAAAATTGGCCTCGATTGACTGCGATCTTCTTCAACAGGTATGATGGGTGCCAAGTTGTAGAGGCATCATGTCTGAGACAGCTCCTGCGATTTTGTCCAACGAAGGGAAGCTGATAGGAGCTAAGTTCCACTAGAACACTAGTTCAGTAGATCATCTGGAGTTTACCCTCCGAAGCAAGAAACTCTATGGACTTCAATGGGAATATCCTTGCCTACCCGCAGCGACGTATTGTTCCGGAGAAACGAACTAGGGAGGCCACTGGTAAATCTAGACTACCACCCCTAAGCAACCTCACCAATATTATAGAGCCATGTTCGCAAGAAAAAGTTAAAGACTGAGGGTAGATCTATTCCAAGGTCATAAAGTGTATCTGAACCAGATCAATACTGCGAATGTGCTGTAGATGTAAGTTACAGCCTTCTCGACCCCTTGAATGGCCTGTTGTACACTCTAGTCTTGCCATCATGGCAACAACTTTGCTTCTTAACTTCCTCCAGATCCAGAAGTTTACTAGCGTGCTTGAGGTCGAGATGGTGCTGATACCCTCTCCGTAGCTTCAATGCGCTGGCCCTCATTTTCTCCTGAATCGATGTCATTCCCGCCTCAGGCTTCGCTGTCTCCTTCAACCCCATCACCTCCTCCACCTGCCTTTTCAAGCTCGATTCATGTGCTTCGCATCTGCCTGCAGATTCCACCTTTCTGAAGCACTTCATCTCTGGGCGGGACTTGGGCTTCACACCCTCCTTAAGATTCCCCAAGTTCTCCTTCAACCCCATAACCTCCTCCGCATGCCCCTTTAATGGCTCCAGCTCATTAGGCTTAGAGAAATTATCCGCCTCCACCTCTTCCAACTTTATCTTTGCACGCCTGAAGATTTTTACATGGAGGCTCCCACTTGTAGTAACCTTGGCGGAAATCGCCATGTAGTCCCGCTTCACCATCACCAGGAACTTACGTAGGCAAGACTAGACCTAACAAATGCTGGAAAGAGATCAACGTGGTAAGGTCAACCTGCTCGACAAAGAGGGTAAGAGAGAGCAAGAATACTGGGCTCGAGAACAAGAAAGCGCAGCGCAGAAGGGCAAATATGATGAGAAGAGTGGCGAGAGGGAAGAGCGATCACGGGCAATGGCAGAGAACAGTCGAGCGCCACGTGTCCATAACATCTGGATACCTGCCACCTTTTTGCTCTAAGAATATACATACTTTTTCCTCAAAATGTATAAACTAAAAATAGTAAAAGTAACTATAGTTCTAGTTACTTTTCAGCTTTGACATACCGATCTTCAAGTGAGTCGGAACACGATCAAAAGATGTTGCTCTGATCTCTGCATGGGCTCACGTACCTGCAGCGCCGCCAAAGGATGCGGGTGAGAAAACCATGTACAGCGAGCATGCATGGACAAGCTTCCCTACTCGAATAGCGACCTCTCGACCGCCAGCATTCGCAATGACATGCAGCGTTATGCAAAATGATGCTGCTATGTTTCGCACCCAGGAGACCCTCGAAGAAGGTGAGCCATTGCTAATTTGTGGTTTTTTCTCTTGCTTTATTACCCCTCTCCCTCCCACTTTGGGAGGAACCGGTGCATTTTGCCATTCTTGTATATGTTGAGTATGCACAGAGCATGGAGGAATTGGAACAACTTTGGAGGAGTTGATTCTGAAGCTGAGAAGTGAACTCGGTAGTGGATCGTTGTGGACGGTAATATGCAATCGAATCCTGCCACTTGAGGTGATCTTGGAGTTGGAAAAGAAATCGCACAAGAGAAGGTTGGGCACTCTTTGTCTTCTCGACGATAATCTGCCATATGAACGGTCGAATCTTTGGAACCATTGTCTGTAAGTGTACATGTACGCAAAGGCATAATCTTTCCAATTTTCGCCATAACCTTCCCGATTGCCACTCACAAAGCTTAGCATTTCGTGCGAGGGTGGCGACGATTGTTCCACTAATAAGTTTTGTGTTTCGTGTAGAATTTGAAGTAGTCCCTGCCTATCATCCTCATTCCACGATGAGCTGCTAGAAACAATTGGATTCGGTGATACAAGCATTGAATTATCACAACGCCTGTAGGCTATCTTCAAGGATTCAATAATATCTCGATTCCCAACATCCAATGCATTCATGAATGTTGTCTCCTTAGATGAATCATCGACTGCACCAATAAGATCCTCAAGCATTAAACCATCCTTAGTGGCAGGTGCGACGTCTCCAATATACATCTCTAAAACTTGGTCGACAAGCTCTGCGCACCCATCCATTTCAAGCTGCTGTGAGTCTTTGTAGTTCTCAAATAACTTGGAATGTGAGTACATTTTTTGTGCCGAATTTGCTCTAATCGTTAGTATTCCTTGATCTCTCTATCAACAAGTTCGCAGGGCTCATCCCCATCTCATTTTGAACTTATATCGATTGATCTTTCTAACAACAAACAGGAAGAATTATAGCTTCAATCTGGGTCACAACTAGTCTTACTACTGACCATACTCCTAATTGACAGATACAATCTTTGAACAGGGTCAGTTCCATTGAACCGACTAGATGGTTGACTGGATATAATGCATTCGTGGACTTGCATGCCAATCATTTCGGGACCATTCTTTTCCATCTTGAACTTATTAATTTCCGACTGTGCCCAACATCTATGGCGTCTAGATATTTCTACCAGTTGTCCATCGTTGAGCATTCCAGACGATAACTTTAGGGAGGTATTCCTTCGTCTCTAGGGGTCTCTAGGCCAACTGCAAGGCTTGGTATGTCTTATAATCTCCTTTCGGGAGAGTTGCTTCGAAGAAAGGATGAAGTGCACAAGGTTGGGATACAAATCACTTCGCAACAACAATCTGTCAAATGTGGCGAAGGAGGCTCTCTACTTTTTACCTACGTGTTGTCTTCTAGCATCAAAGATGGGAGCATTGAGAGGCTTGCATTTTCTGAGCCTCTCAAACAACTCCTTCGCCCAATCTATTGTTGACGGTCCACCTATTCTTGACCCTCCGTCTCCGCGAACCATTGCTGACAGCTTATTTTCGTGGTTTCTGCACCCACTTTGTTGTAGGATTTGCTCATGAGCTCTTTCTAGTGTTGTGATGTCTGCCAAGAGATTTTTTTTTTGCACTAAAACAATCTACAAATTTCTTACATCAGCAATGCAATATACCCGAACCCAATTTGGCCCTTCAAATTCCACAAGTTTCAGTGTTAATTGGCCATGTTAGAGGAGTTCATGTATAGTTTGGGACTAGAGCTGTACTTCAAATGTCTTGAACTCCGCTTGTGTGATCCAGGCAAAGAATATATGACCCATTTATATATGTTCATGTTCACACCATACCATAAACATGGTGGCATGCATCCCTTGGTAACCTCAATTGTCAAATTGCTTCAGGTCCAAGCCTCACTCTACTTTCTGAGAATTCCCAACTGATACTTACTATTGACATTTGTAGGCACTCCACAGCCTTGCTGTTTTGTTTTAATTGTATGTATCCAACCAAATTCACGGCTCTGTTCTTGTATAAATCCCTACTGCACTACCTCACCCACAGCATATCACCCATCCTCTTGACAAATCAATGCTAATACAGGGTCAGTCCCCATTCAATCACAAAAACTAAGTGACGATTTGATGCTTGCCAGGTTTGCCAAGTGTTCATCTACCTGAGAACTGCATAATAAGATTAGAGGAAGAAGCCCAGCCTTCAAGGCTCTTCAGTCCTAGTATCAGATCAAAAGGTTACGCCTGGTACAGGGTTGTACCTCCAACCGGCAAGCATATGAGTTGGTAAGGGAGTCACAAAGTCCAGAGTCTGGGCGTTGTTCGTTGTAGGTCTCATGGCCCATAATTGAAAGGGGGTTAATTTTTCCCCCTCCTCAAGTTCCTCTTAAAAAACAAAAATAAAATAAAAATCTAGTCACTCGTACATGACTACCCAATCCGTATATGTCATTCAAATACAATATGCGTATCTTAAAACGTATACTACGTATTGCTCAAACTGAAGAATCGTTATATATGCTGTTAGAATATTCCACTCAAGTCGCAGGGCTATCCGGCTCTGTTGGGATTCCACACAAGTCTTGACTGTTGACCTCGCCTGCTTGGTCAGCCATGGTTCAGTCTTGTGGAGAGCCGCCTGCACAGTTGCCCACGTTGTCAACACTCTGCCAGACCACCACGACAAGCAGCAGGTCCGATTTAAGAAGCCATCCTTTGCAGGTCCTAGAATCCTCTCTTGTTGAAGGGAACACTTTGCGATTCTTTCTACCTTGTTCTTAGGACGAAGATCTCAGTTCCTCTGATCCTTTATCTGGGCAGTGAGTGCCTGTGAGATCAAAGCATCCGCAGTGGAGAACTAGACGAAGTCTAGTCTAGATCATTCTTTTGCAGGATATATAATTAAGGAAGTGGGCTACAGAAACTAACGATGGTGGCCGGGACGTACTCAATGCAAGTACATCTCAAAGTGCCGATCCAGCGCATGTGGAAAGTGGCTAGAAGGATCGATGTTGTGGCCCCCAAGCTGCTGCCGGACCTCTTTGGTGGTTCTGAGCTCCTGGAGGGCGATGGCGGTGCTGGAACGTTGCGTGTGATCACCATGGGCCCTGGTAAGAGAATTTCCTTCTGATTATGGCCCACTATAGAAAGGGTGCACTTTCAATTAGCCCCTGCATTTTTCTGGGCCTCTGACCGCAAACTGGGGGTGTAATTGACACCATCCATCAGCTCCTTAAGTATCTCTTTCCGTACTTCGGTGTATTTCCCTCCTTTTCATTCTCAGGAACTCTTAGAAAGGCATTATTGAATCCCGGAGTAGTTAGGGCGCTCTAAAAAGAAATCATATCCTGAGTGTAATTGTAGCATGGACATTTTCCAACACTTCCTATGGGCTCTTTCTGCTGAGGCACTCAAGAAACAGACACTGAACATAACGAATATTCCACAATCCAGTTCTACATTAGCAAGACTGACTGTCAATGATACACACACATACCTCCACATTTGGCCAAATTATGTCTTTCGCACATAATCTGCCAGCCCAGTATCATCAGGACTCACTTCTTGTACCTGCAATGGAGGAAAAGAGTGATACCATCATATAATTCTTAGACCCGGTTTCACTTCAAAGCAGTGTTAGTATGATGGTCGTCCAAAATAAAGTTCACTCAGTCTACATGGACAGAGTTTGTTCTCTCCAAACTAAAAATGATTAGGACATGACAATAGATACCCACCACTGCGAAGGATCTGACATGGATTCATGCCAAAGCGGTTCTATGCATCTTGGTTGGCCTGCATGTAAACATGACTGCTAGAGCAGCAGTGCTGTCTACCATCTTGTTAATCGTCAATGCCCTGTTACCAGATTGTCTTGGCTTTGGCGTTTAAAGGTTCAGTTTCTTCACACCGCTGGATAGAAACCCATCTGCATGCTTCTTTAGCCTGTGAGTGCCCAATGGCTTTTGTTGACTTCTTAGGAAAGCCTCACCAGAGTCCTTAACAGACATGCTGAAAAGTGTGACCATTGATTAGGTTACATCATCCCCTTGGGTCTGAGGGGGGTCATATCTGGGTCTGGGCTCAGTGCGCCTGTCAATTGTTACTCTGCACTGCTCTGGAGAGACCGGAGTAATGCATATCATATCTGTGACAACTATCTCTGTATGTAAGGGAGTAGCTTAACATGCTTGCACCTGTTGGAACTTGAAGTGCCCAGATTTATGTGATTTTTGCCCAAGCCTGCCATGCATAGTTCTCACCCCAAGAGGCATTCAGCTCAGTATGAATATTTGCTGAAAACAATGTGGTGGACAGGGGCAATGGATGCAAGCAAGCCATATACAATATAAGGACCTCCTTTCATGAGAGAGTCTTGCTTGCATGCATAAGATGGATATTTTTTTATCCGCAGTCACTCAACCCTCAACTTGTTTCAATAAAAGACTGTAGATTGTGGATAAAGAATATTGACTTCTGTTTGTCCAAAAGTGGAGGTTCTGTTCCCCAGCCATGTTTGAAACGGCCTTGTCATGATTTGAGCTCACTGATATACATTAGAGAAAGAAGGGAGGGAGTGTGGGGAGATGAACGACAGATGAGGATGTGCCAGGCTTAGTGCAGTTTTATGTCATTTTCAAAGACAGTGAAGGTGCTGAGGTAGGTCTTGAGTGCTTATATTGTGGTCACATATTGCTTGCACAGCTTTCCCACAAGGAGGCCAAGTGACGGAGCGTGTTGATGCCTTCGATGATGCTACCCACACGATAAGATACACTGTGCTAAAAGGAGGAGATCCCAAATACAAATCCATGAAGGCATCACTTCAGTATATTCCTAGTGAGGATGGAGCCTCCACCACTGCATCCTGGGTTGCAGAATATGAAACAGTTGGAGACGAGGACTCACCCCCAGAGCAGACCAGCAAAATCGCATCACTTATCCAAAGGACTTTTGAAAGCTACTTGCTAGCGAATCCTACAGAATACGCCTGAAGTATAATCATACATCTCGCAATGTAATTCAATGGACATTCTGAGTCTAGCGAAAGTGAAATTTAGAAACGATGAAGAAGAAGTTTGATGGTGTCCTCTGCGGCCAACTTGGCTCAGATTTGTAATCTACTGAATGATGGAGTTATCACCCTTGCTGTTTATGAATGGACTGAGTCCCTTGGATCCCCTTGATGGGACATAAGACTATTGGAACAGAATACACCTTGGAACTATGGACTCTTGCCACGTTTGTGATGTGTACACGTGAATGTTCTCTTCCATCTTTATGATCGTGCCACAGGTCACACCTTCTAGTCGTCTGGCACCCCTAATGGCTGCCCCATTGAGTATGTCGTGAACTATTAAGTTCTCCCGACTTCAGTGCACGGATAAGGTCCGAACATGCTACATAATCGACTTCCTGAAAGCAAATACGAATGCTTTCATATCCTCATTGAGTGCCGTGGAGAAGACAGGGTAGTGCAGCATGCGTTTGACCTGGAGACTCGAGGCCAGGCAAACGTATTCAGTGAATGCGTTTGACCTTGAGGCTTATGACGAACCGAAAAATGGGGAATGGCTTACTGTGACGCTAGCTTTGCTAAGCAGAATCGAACCCATTGGTTGTCGAGTGTATGCTCTCAGTCCTCCCACAAGGACCGATGCTCAATAGAATCCATCCCGTGCAACCTGGTAGGTGCAGTGGCACTCTCTACACTGATCGGAATGGCACCCTTTCCACTCTGTATCTTCCCTCTCCGCTGAAACTCACACCAGAACAATGTCTTCCCTAAATTGTGCTCTCGGAAGTCGAAGTTATTTGCAGAAACCTTCCTCTCGCCCAGGTCTGAGTCTATGGAACTGCGATGTCATTTGCTTCCAAGTTGAGTATGCCCTTCTTCCTCCTGGTAAGAAAGGAATTTCCCTGTTCTTCTTGACATGCTCTTTTGCTTCTTGGCATGGAGGCTGATGTGAATTCGTGACACTTGGCCATGGACAGAAGAAAGACACCCACTAAGTAAGGTTTAGTTCTGGACTATTGGCTGAGGTTTTATTAATGTGTAGGATGGGGATCGCTTTTGGAGGATTCCTGAATGCTATATCCGTGGCAGTACCATTAAATATCTTCGTGTTCCTGATGAGGTGAGCTCCGTCACCACCCACCTCCCTCCCTCTCTGTTTAGTCCGTCGTATTTTTATCACAGCATTGCCCATGTGTTACCCTGCCCATCTTTTTCCAAATCCAACTTGGGCGTGGAGTGTGCTTTCAATCATGAAACGGGCTCATTAATCTTTGCTGAATCCTGTGTGAGTGTTTTTGTGGTCCTTACCTGGAGGTCATCGACAAAGTGCGGGAAGATACAGTGAGACGATCAGGTGAACTCCATCTCTTGTGTGCTGTTCTGACTAGCAAAGACCAGGGTAATCACACAGATTGCAGGCCTACAATGAATTGTGGCCGTGGGCGAGGAGCCAAGGAGGGAAAGGAGGAAGAGGGGGCTATGGGAATGGAGGTAGGAGGGTGTGGATCTTGCAGGTCTGGTGGAGGAAGAGTCAAGGGTTTGCTGTGGCACAATACTCTTTCATCTTGCAAGGAGGCATGAAATGCTTGAAGACCTCTGTTGCATCATACTTTAATCTCTCTCTCTCTCTCTTGGCCTACCTACCCTCAGCACTGGACTGAAGTTTAAATTCAGGGCGGGGACTCTACCTTTGAACCAAAACCAGATGCAGAGAGGAAAGGGAGATTCAATGCCCAATGTGTGGGCGGCCTGAAGACATCCATTTTCTGATACAATGTCTGGGGTATTCTCATCAGAGAGTGACCCTCTTCAGGACCATCAAGTGCAAAGCCCCTGCACCTCTCTGTTCACCAACCTCCAAAATCTCGAAGCGGAGCCTAAAGTCCGGGGTCTAATTGCTGGGCAGCTCACACACAGCAGGTTGATGCTTGTGTGAAGGGATTTCTAGAGCAAATCTGGAAAACCTGAACCAATCGTTGATACCAAGGTAAGTCCTACTACTGGAGCCCCTCACACACGTAGTGTCTGTTTCCTCTTGTTCCACCCAAAGTGGATGCGGGGTCCATGGCCACAAGGCTACGGCATACGATGTCTTATGAGTACGTTCGCTCTCTGTCCCTCTCATAACATTTTGTCACATCAGCACATACTTTATCCTCCACCTACATTGTTGTTGAATGTGGACCATCACTACAGCAGTTTTCTGTATTTCATATCCTGGTGGGTAACCTACAAGCTACTCAGTCAACATAATGTCCTGCAGGGACTATGCCTCTTTTTCCTTATCTCTCCTCCCTCTGAATTGTGTGGTTGCAGGTACGAGCATGAGAACATTCCATGTTTTCATTGGAAAAACCTATAGTTAGAATGGTTTTCTGTGTTCTTGAAAAAGAGGCTGTGAGCATGAGGATTTGCAAAGTGGGAAGACGATGAGGTATGGCAGAAACCTTCAGCTCTCTCTATGGGTTTTGACTCATGCCTCTCTGTTGCCTGTTCAATAATGGCCAGTGTTGTATGTAGACATAGTCATACAAATGTCACAGAAGGAATGGGTAAGACATCACCTCTCCAGGGCAAGCAAGTGCAGCAATGACCACAGGGACGGTCAATGAGACGCTTCCGTCTCCCCCTGCCCTCAGAAGTAGGTCCCTTGCATTCCAGTGTTGGTTTTTTATCAAGGGGTGAATCCTATTAGATTGAATCCTCCAACCGACTGTTTAGAGGACACAACTTCCTGCAGCTCGTATCTGTAACAATGGTACTTTTTTAAAAGCTCTATTTCCAATAAGTAAGGCTCCCTAATACCAGTTCCTTTGGGGAGAAAGGGATGTTTCTGTTCACAATTTGTCTCACAACTCACTCCTAATGAGTTGGTTGGCTGTGAAGGAGCTATAGCTGTTCCTCTCTGCTCCAAAAGAGGAAAAGTAAAGTAATACTATGTACTGAGACTGTCATGAGGTTTATAACTGGCCGTTGGTAGGCACCAGGCCATAGCTCCTTTTCTGCTAGCAAGGCGTTACTTCAATGATTACATGAGACTATCTCTCTAGCTCACTTGTTTGCTTTTACAAGATATGAAAGTATCTTCTTATGAGATGCTCTCCAAAGTTGATAGGTTTAACAGTTTTGTGAAAACATTTGACACTAAGTCTTTACAACAGTTCCTGTGCTTTGGGAGCTGCACGCTCCATTCCTTACTGAAAGAGGAAGAAGAAGACAGACTTTTTTTGTAGCTTTGCTTTTCCCTCAAGTGACAGGTGAGATCCATATGATGTAATCAATAAACCATTGTATAGTTATCTTTTCAGTCCACCTTCCACACCAAAGGGCTATTGCCTTGGGAGTGAAGTAACACCATAAGGTAGGCTTGCTTCAGCAAGAGTCAAGCTTCTTAGTTGTTGTTAGTGCAATTTCCATGCAAGCACTTTCTTGGAATGGACTACTACCAATGGAAGGCCACTCCATCACTCCATTGACCACACCGAGCAAACTTTTCAGAAACACAAGTTCAACTGGCAGAAAGAGAATACACTCAAAACTTCAAAATTGAGATAAACCCAGCCCTTGTGACAGCAAGATGCAATGGAGCATTGAGACTACATTAAGTTAGCCAACTTGGAGTGAAACAAGAGCAACTGTGAAGAAATTGCTGCAGGGAATCAAGATATTCGCATGCGATTCTGTTCAGTAGGGCAATGAATGCGGTTCTGCCATGATATATACATGTAGCCAGCTCGGAAGCAACGCGCGGCTTGAGAGAGGAAGAGGGAGGCCAAGGAGGGAGCAGGGAATCCGAACTAATCCGGTCCGTGCCAGTGTTAAATCAAACAGGTAGTTCTTCTCCTTCTGTTGTATCTCTTACCATATGTTTATAAGCTTGCCTTTAGTGGCCGGGGTAAGCATGAAAGTGAGAGATTTCGATATTGAAAGAGGGTGATTGTGCGAGCGATAGCTGGGCTCTTCACACTTTCGAGGTTGGGGGAAAGAGAGAATGATAGGTCTTATTTGAGTTAGATGGGTCATCGATCAGTGGGTTTAAGAGTTTGAAAGTCAAAAGAATCAGTGATTGAGAAGCTTAGCAGATGAAGAGGATCTGCAGCGTTGCAAGTTTCAATCTCGCAGCTAGAGTCTTCAGGGCGTTGGCTTTAGATTCTGCGAGATAAGGACCTACGGGGAGAATTTGCTCTTGAGTTTGTGTGCGCTTTTGTTAGCGAAGAAGAGAAAGAGGAAGGCAGCATCATGTATGATGTATGTTGTGAACCGTGAGGAAGAGTAGAAGGGACTAGATTACTTTTAGTTTCGTTGGATTATGTGAAGGGCTTTTGACAACTAGGCGGTGCATGTTGTAAGCGAGCAGGAGTGAGTTTAGTGAGTGGAGTACTTGCCACTCATTAATAATAATGGCTATCCACTCTCACTAAAGGAATCTCGGAAAACATGAGGTGTGCTTGAGGATCCTCCTCCCTCTTTTTGACTTTTGTGGTAGAAATCTTCTGTTTACGTGATGCCATGGCAAAGTTTTGGGAGAAATGTTCCATAATTCCTTTTGGGATCTCCTCTGAACGCAATCTAGCACATGGGATAGGTATGCCATTTGAAACTAAGGTTGAAGTGAGAGGGGTTGTCTTCTGCGGGGTCCATGGCTGGAAGGCTACAGATTTATCTTATGGCAAAGCAATTGCAACTTATTTGTACATTGATTCCTTGTCAGGAGAGCTCTTGCTTCAAAGAATGCATACTGACTGGAAAAGTCAATGCTGTTGAAGTGTTTTAGCTGTTTGAGTTTTGCAGGTGCCTTTATTCTTAGCTTCTCTTAGATGTGCGGATCACTTATTGAGCCTAAAGTATTAGGTGCTTTCTTTTTAGACCATATCTCCTAAATGTTAAGACCTTAGCACTGTGCTCAACATTCATCAGTTCTGAAAGAAAGTCAATTCTGTGTTTGGATCAGCGCAAGAGCCCGGAGCTGGTTTAATACTAATAGGAGGATAGCTGTTGGACCCTGCCAATTTTTTCTGCCTGAGTCGTTGGAAACTCTTCTTTTAACAAGCTCTGTTATTTAGCTGATTCAAAAGATTGCAGCTTTACTGAATAGAAGACTAAGGATATCCAGTGGCATAGTTGGTGGTTTTTCACTTGACCACAAGGAACTGAATTCATCGCAAGCGTCTGAGATTTCATTTCTAAAGTTTAATTTAAAAAGCAGATTTTCAGATCTACTGCTACTGTTCCCACAAATGATGAACTTATTGTTTCAACATACAAATCCCTCCTTAGAGATGGAAGGCAGTATGTTTCAGCAATTGCCTTGCCAGGTCGCTGGCCCTGCAGGATGATGTGCTTGTCACTTTGTGATGAATTTTCGCACATCCGAGTGTTTTTTTTGCAACTTTGCCATAGACCTAATACTGACTGGTCTTTAGGAGCCAGAATTTTGCAGCAGCTCATGACCACAATGACACACAGTAGATGTCTTTGGAGTATGGCCAAGTCATATCTGGTGAGTTGTCCAGGTGCTCGTAGTCTATGATAGGCTCCTCAGCTGTCCCTTAATTGCTGCACATAGCCTGTTCAGCAAACCAAAGACCCTGGTCTCTGGATGTTTGTGAACTGTAGATAGATGATGGATCAGTATGGGAAGAATGGTTGAGCTTATATTGCTTTATTTTTTCAGGTAAAACATGCCGCTGTCATCAGGTCAGGGGGGTGATAGGAAGATAGCAATCGCAGTGGACCTGAGCGATGAGAGTGCATATGCTGTGAAGTGGGCAGTCGCCAATTACCTCCGCCCAGGGGACAACGTCACTATTCTACATGTCAGACCTACAAGTGTCCTCTATGGAGCCGATTGGGGGGCATCTGACCAAATTCTGGAAGCTGACAAAGAATCCCAACAGAAATTGGAAGAGGACTTTGATGCCTTCACTTCTGCCAAGAGCTCGGATCTTGCTAAGCCTCTCTCGGATGCTCGAATTCCATACAAGATTCATATAGTGAAAGATCATGACATGAAGGAGCGGATATGCCTGGAGGTGGAGCGCTTGGGTGTCAATGCAGTCATTATGGGAAGCCGTGGTATGTATGTAGCATGCTTGGGCTTTTGTGCTTTTCATGCTGCTGAGTCTAAGTTCCTGAGGCCAGCAAATGTAAGGAACTCACACCTTCTATGGCTCACTGTTTGACAGGATTTGGTGCATCAAAACGTTCACGCAAGGCACGCCTGGGAAGTGTGAGCGATTACTGCGTCCATCACTGCGACTGCCCTGTTGTTGTTGTGAGACTGCCAGAGGAGAAAGAAGGGGAGCCTGCTCCTGAGCGTTCACACTCGATTCCTAGAACTCCTAGTCCACAGTCAGCCCCTAGTCCTCCGAAGAAAATCGATCTGAAACCTGATCAGAAAGCTTAGAGCTGAGTAAGAGACAGACAAGCCTTTCAGGGGATTGTACAGCTGACTCCATGATTTAGATTGTAAAGGGTCCAGAGGGAGAAAGAAAGTCGCACACACGTGGGCTCACGCCAAAGAGGATTTGACAGAGCTTTCTTTGAGCATCCCCTATAATATGCACTGTGCTCATTGAGGTTTGGTTAGCTGAGCTTGAATTACTGTGTTGAAATGTTTTGGGAGGTGATGCACAAGGGTTGATATCATAGGGCAATCAGCCTAGCCTTGTCACTGCAAGGCCCTTTTTGGCCTCCCTGATGGAGAGAACTACTAGATCACTTTGAAGAAGTGAATTTGCCAATGACAATCACCTTGTGTATGAATCACCTGTTTCGGGTTTGAGAAAGGTATGCAGCCTTTCCAGTAATTTTAGTGAAGTTTCTGAATCGTTGATTGGCTGAGTTGCTTTGCTGTTTTCCGAGGACGAGAGAAAGATTGATGTCCCTGTGGATATTGACCATGAGTTCAACTTTGAGAGCGCAAGGTTCTGGCTTCACATAATTTTCTTGGGAATTGATTGAAAGGATGGGGTTGAATAGGTGATTAAAAATCATGTTAGTGTCGTCAAGAGCCTTCTTCATTCCAGAGGGCAAGACTCTTCTGATCCTATAGTACATCTTGGCAGATAGATGCTGCCTTGTCCTACGTCTTAACTCCCTGACAATCAGTTGTTTTACCGACACCCCACAATTCTCTCCAAATGATGACTTGCTTGGTACTCCAATGTTTCTAAGAAAGGAATTACACAGACACCATGGAAGCATTCACAGAAGTTGACATGGGCATGAAAGAGAGAAAGAAATGAAATGAAATGAAATGGTGCTTTATAGAAAGAAAGTCCACAGAGGGCCATGGGCCAATGGAGCTCAAACAAGAAACACAAGAAGAAGGGAGACTGGAAGGCCCAAGGGCCCAAGAGACACAAGTAGAAGAACAAAAAGTTGAACCACGCAAATAAAAAACTACTCAAAGCTCAAGCGTTGCGCACAGTTGGAGAGATGATGCAGCAGTGAAACCGGACGTTGGATGAGAAACACATCGAGATTGTGGACGGTTTTGAAGTCTGCCTGCGCATTCAAGGCAGTGGAGAAGAGTTTATAGTCCATAATGTGCGTATGCATTAAATTACAAAGACTTTCTGCGATTTGGAAATATATTTCGAGTTCAGAGAGAAGGATCATGATGGTCATCATTATCTTCGCCGTACTCGATTTGCGGTTGTTCCGCATAAACTCGGACTTGCTTTCACTTGAGGCACTTCAACGGTCGGTCGTGTAGAAGGGACTTGATATCTAGGTGAAGATGCGAAAGGGTCTGACAGAAGCTCGCCAGATCCAACCCAGTCTTCAGTTTTTGCAATTCATGACATTTGCAATGCACAAGTTTGGATGACTTAGTGGTCCCGGGACCATCACACTTGTTCGGACGGATTTGGGAGGACCAAGAGGGATAAAGGCTAGGGGGATGTTGCAATGGCAGTCTTCAGTCGGCCCAGCTCAGGATCCTCGACGAGCCTCGGGCGATGTAGTCAATTCCGAACAGTAAGTTCTCATATGGTTGATGGAGAGAAGCAGTTGTGTGGAGTGTGAAGGAATGAACTAAGTACACCCCCAACCCTCCTGTTTGACCCAGTATAGCGTGATGATAGGGTAACACTCGGGCAGGCAAATTGTGAAGGATCGTTGCGGCTTCGGTCTAGTAATGGTTGTATGAATTACACTCGAACTGTTTAGATGCTGTTTTGTGGACAATGGTGAACTCTGAGTGATGGAGATTTTTAATTGGATTCTCGTCTTGTTTTGTAGTCAGCTGTAAATGATTTTACCACACGAACTCTGGTTCAACTCGACTGCTGGTAAAGCACAGAAGTTCCCCTATACAATTGAATGCTTTAGAGGACGGGTTGATCTGCTTTAAGATCGACTGATGAACGCTTATGTAAAGAGAATAGGTCAGACATTGCATAAACAAATTCACCAGATCTGTAGTCACAATTTCGCAACCCAGACCACCTCTCGGTCTCTAGTCTCAAATGGATTGTACTACTGGATGCAGCGGGGAACTAGTTACTGTTTACCTGTTCCATCTGGCGCTTGGGCCATTAATTTGGCTTGTTTTGTGTGTGTAATAACTCTGGGCCCATGAGTCCATCATGTCTAGCCATGAATCCATGAATCCATCATGTCTGGCGAGCCCTTTCCCAGTCAATCCCCTCTTTGTATGAGGCAGATTTCCACCAGTGTATGTGGCAGGTTGGATCAGTATTGTTGGCCAGTTGCTATTTTCTGCTTGTGTGACAGGCATGAATTGATGTTTATCTGGCCTTCAAATTTCTACTCAGTGCTCTGTAATAACGAAGGGACAAAACTTTTCAACTTTGTAGTTGAGAGGACAAGGGAGGACACAGGGTTGTCAGCAAGAGTCTTTACTGAAGAGCAGCCAGAATGGCATATCCATAAACACATTGTTTCCAGCAGGTTTGTTAACTATACTGTTGTGGGTGTGGGGATGGAGGATGCAGCTTCACAGACACACTAGCAGAACTTCCGTTGTTGGGGTGGCATCAGAAAGCAGATATACTAGGGGCCGTTCTTTACTGTGTTTTACTTGTACGTACCCTCATATTTACTATAATGTCCCTAGTGCACATGTATGACCACACATTCAATGGAAAGTTTTGCACTTGCATGCTTAGATCCACAGTGCATGTAAGCAAGTCCTTGTAATACTTGTTCATAGTTTGACTGCTCCAGTGGCTGTAATCATTCAGTAGGACTACAGTGGGAGGGTTGGAGGTCTAGGGTTTAGTTCTCTCCTAGCTTTCACTACTTACTTTTGAACATGGAGTAACCCACGTTGGATGTTTGGGCTGATGGAGCTTGCAGGGAGCCTATGCCTTGCTGGTCATAGTTTCATACTGGCTGCCCCTGCCAACCTCCATATCCGATGCACCCTTTTTCTCTCTTTGTAACCTCCTCCTGCTTCTTGTTACAGGTTGGCATTCTCCTCTTGCTTTTCTGGAGGTATTTTGCCAATGCAGCACATTGAGAAATGTGTAGGGGCCAAACTGCCATGTGGTTTGAGACAGAATTTCTCTTTGTCAAAGACATGGGTGCATCTCCCTCGCCAGCTGTGATTGGTAGCTACTCAAGAAAAAGGGAGGAGGATAAAAAAGGAACAGACTTTATAGAGCTCGTGGGACAAAATGCACAACGAACAAAAAGAGATAGGGAAGGGAGTCTCATGCATTTACATTTGCATTTGCAGGTCTTCTGCAGAGATATTTGAGTTGGCAGTTAAGAAAGGAACAACGACAGGTATGCAAGTTTGTTTGTAATTGGGCAGTCTCTTGCATTGTTGTTGCTCACAGTGCACAATTGAGGGCATGAGGAACATCAAATCCATTGAAGTCTCAAGTAGAATGGTTATATGCATGCATCAGTGATAGAGGTCATGCGATGTTGCATTTGATTGGTGGCTGGCAGGGCTTTCTCAAGTTCAGCACACTTCAGGAGTGGATTGTTTATCAGCCATTCAGAATTGTGGCCTATGGTATGTGATATTGCAGAATTTTGTACTTGATTGGAACTGCAATCCATCCACGTTTCCATGTCAATCTCTACCATTTGGCTTGTATAGCCATACCACCCCATCTCTTGCATACCATGACCAGAGTCCCTTTATCACTTCTGCGAGTTATCCAAATGATGCATGTAAAGGGAAGTGGCTCTATCTTGTATGCACTAATTGGGGTAGGGCATGTTACCCTTCACATTTACATAAATAGGGCCATGTGGTCGGATCTTCGCTTGGGATCACAAACTGATTCCGTATTCGACAGCCCCCTGCCCAGTTTTTGCTTCCTGTGTATGCAGAAGAAATGGCACTTCGCATGTCCGAGGCTCCATCACCTGATCCCAGAATGTCTGCACGCGGGAGTAGACATCCTTTGGGTTGACATGGCCCCATATGATATTGAAAGACAATTCTTGGTACCATGCTGACTACATGGGCTTCTACCTTACAGTAAGCTGCAGCAGGAAGGTTTACTCACAAATAGGGAAATTGGACTGGTGGCTGATGGGTTCCAGGATCGGCAGCAGTCTTGGTGGTGGTGGCATTGCATTCATTCCAGCAGAGGAGGGGCATTCCGCAGGCACTCATTCTGCGGTAATCTTTCACAACACCCTGTCATGCAATTGGAACTGATCAAGTGCCCATTTAGCTGTTTTGCAGGATGATTCATTCTCAAATGCAGGATAGCAGGTGTTAGGGATAGTGTGTAACACCGTCAGAGTCATGCAACAGTACAATCTGATGTTCCTTTTAGGTATTTGTCTAGTTGTATTGCAAGCTTAACTGTAGGGGATGACACATTCTTATCCATAGCTCATGATTTGTGTTGCTTTTCAAACTTCTGAAAGTTTTTGGAGAGCTTACACTGTCGATCTTGAACCACTACTGGATATGGCACTACAGGGTGGTCATACTGGTGCAGATTGCATGGAGTGGTGTTTTAGTCAGCATCTTCATCTGTAAGTTATAATCTCTCACCTAAAGATCCATTCAGCTCCCTGCCACAGTGCCACAGTATATGGTGGAGAGGAAAATCATTGTATTGATAGGAGGCTTGGGCATATGGGATCACCAGTTGACAGTGATGTTTTAGAGACAGTGGATACAGCTGAATATTTCTAATGGTGATGACTGATGTACACAGGGAAGGTGAAAGGACATAACATGTCCCATTGCCAACCTGATGCTATAAATTCTCTTTATTCTGCACTACGACCTCCTTCCACCCTCGATGACATGAGGTTGGGCATCCCTTGTCTCTTATAATCTTTGGTAGAAAATCTGAGAGTTCTTTAGTTCAGGAGTGTTAGTATGCTCATCATACCTGTTGTATGATACGTGTTGCTAACTAATTGTTTCAATACAGGAGTTTTGATGTGCTCATTTTACCGCTGCCCTCCTACTAATTGTTAGAGCATTGTCGACCTTCAGCAAATAGTACCTGTCTATAACTACCAGAAGAGTGGCCGTGCTTTTGCATTTAAGGTTGTGCGGTTTGCCTGAAGAGATGGTAATTGGTTATGATAGGTATGTTGATGGTCGGGGATTGGCCGAGCAACAAGCAGCTCTTCTTCATTATCAACAGGACAACCTGCAGCATCTGAGCAAAGAGGTATAGTTCATCCATGGCCCTCCATTTCTTTATTTTGGACAAGACAAGTTGCTTCATGGGGTGTCTGGATCCACAAGTAAGCGGTTGCAGGGCAAGCTTTGAGGTGGTTAACCTTGTCTATATGAGTGTCTGCAACATCACATGCCCTGTCCGCAGTCTTTGTTGCAGAAATTGACTTATGATCAGGAGTATTGATTGCTACCTCCTGCACTGGGTTTAAAAGTTTGTGGATTTGGCTACAGATCCTGCGGCTTCAGGAAAACTTGAGGAAATTTGAGGGTTCTGAAAATGGGACGCCCCAGGTCTGGAACCCTAACTAACTTTCATGCACAAAATATTACCATCAACACGTAGGTTGATCTTTCTAGCAGTAGGTATGGTGCATTAGCCCATCAATACGGCTTGTCATTTTTTTTATCAACACTGCTGATGCTTGAGAGGTAACAGGCGGACTTGGTGCATCGTTTGGCTGCCCGTGAGCAAGAACTTCGCGCTATTACAGCTGAGGTACTTACTCTACTCTCTCCACCAAACGTTGGATCATTCATCATCTTCCCCGAGATTGAGATGGATGGTATGTGGGAAAATTGTGAAACATGACCACACTTCAATGTTCCCACTGTGATTTATTTATTTCTGATGTACACTCAATGGCACCAAATTTGACATGGCTGACTATTTTATATGAAGCTTTATTTTTTGTTTTAACGTTTTCCAGCTATATATGTAGCTGAGCTTCACCAGCACTCATCTGAAACAAGATTGTTGGTCATTATAGAGGGATCAATTGCAGGCTGAGGTACGGCTTGCACGGAGTCTCATAGAGGAGCGTGAGTCTGACATTCTTGGTGTCCGCTGTATGAACGACAAGGTAGGCAATCTCCTTATGTTGATGTTGAGATAGGAGATCCTGCATTTGTACTTGGAGAGTTAAATCTGTGCCGGTTGATGAGTTGAGACTAATTCTGCACATGTTTTTTCGAATTGTGGTACAGTATGTCGAAGAGAATGAAAGATTGCAGGCAATTTTGGATGAATGGAGCTCCCGCACAGCCAAGGTGGGCAGGCTGGTATGCCATGAGCCTTTCTGGTTGACATTGTTGAATAGTATACTCTAATGCGGCAGTTATACCAAGTCATGACCTACCACTGTGCACAAAGAAATGACTACATACAGATTTGGAGGTGATGTTTTTAGTGTATCTTTACTCCATTCATCTTGCAAGCGCTTCTTGGAGAATGAGGATGGGGTTCCATATGGTCCACCTGCTGGATGTTTAACATTTCATGTGCCAAAGCAAAGCTTCACATTGTTCAAGTGGTGGCTCATGTGGCACCAATTATTTCCTAAGCAAGCAAGCATGTGTCAATCAAGACCAGGCTGTGGAGGCTTAACAAATATTAAATGAGGGGGAAGCCTCTTCTCCCAAACATTTATTTGTGGGGCTTGTGGCATAAGAAAGGACTCATCTGCCACCTCCCTGGAATCCAGCTCTGGGTGGACATATGCAGGCCTGTATGGAGTCGGATGAAGACATGGCTGAAAACACAAGAAGAACCTGTGATTCGAACAGCAAGCTTTACATCTTTGGGACAGATCAATTTCAGTTTCTGATTGTTTGGCATGGGTGGTGTTTGGAATTGCAGTTGGAGTTGGCTCTTCACGCTGAGCGCCTAACAAACATGGAGCTGCACAAAAATATCACTAAACTGCGAACTACCGGGGATATAGCGTAGCACAAAGAAGATCTGATCTGATCTGATCATCTGTGGTTAGCAAGACTGTAGGGCTGAGTAGAAGGTCATGAAGGTGTCGGCTTACTCCTTGTTTTGGATTCCCAAAGCTACTTCAAATGATTTACTATCGACTTTCCTTGCCCCTGCATTATTATGAGATGCAGTTTTCAAATCACACTCAATGAAAGACCATTTGCCCACACAGAGATCTTTGGGGACTCGGACTGCAGTCAATTCAATGCAGTTCATCAAGAAAAGGTAATGATAGTGTAATGTTGGTGGAGAATTGTCCATATCTACATAGAAAACTCTGCTGAGAACAAAATGTCAGGTACACACACCCCCTACCGGATTAGTCCTAGAGGAGTAAATTGGCATGCGGTGAGCGTGGATCGAACACGCGACCTTCAGATCTTCAGTCTGACGCTCTCCCAACTGAGCTATCCCCGCCATGTGAAACTATGTTGTGATCAACCAAGTTTATACTGTGTTGGTAGCAGAGCTCTTTTATTGTAGACTTTATCTGGCGGACAATGTTGTGCGTTTGCTATATCCGAAATAGATGAACGAGAAATAAAACATCCAGCGACACGGGATGACGAAAGTTCATTCATTATTAACTTTTACGTTGGTCTATAGCGACCGGGTTCTCAATGTGTTCTCAATGTGTTCTCAATGTGCTTGCGCAAGTGGGAGTCGGGACTATGCTTCACTCTGAGACAAAAGCGTGAACAGTGGCAAGCCTCCACGTGCTGGTTCCCGAAACGCTCCGATCAAATTCTTGCTCTATCTCAGCCATTGAGGTGTAAGGAAACAGCCGGCGTGGGAAAGAAAGCTGTTGAGGGAGAGGACTCTCAGGAAGTTTGGAAGAAGAATGAGCTTACGTGACCGACAAACTGGCTGCAGGATCTCTTCTGCGCGCTTGCAATTGCAATGCACCGCGCACCAGCCAGATCGTAGTCCAAGATAGACATCACCGATGATGCAGCTCAGTAGAGAGAGATCACTGATTGAGATATCGGAGATCTGAGATTTCTTCTTTTTGGACTCCAGGTATGCCTCATCACCGATCTTTTCGTTTTTCTGGGTTCGATTTGGGTGTATAGAGTAGTAGGTTGATGTGGGTCGGGTTGAATTAGTGGTGTACCGAACTGCCTGAAAGTAGTTTCTGAGCTCACATGGAGGGGATCACGTGGAAGGTGATGAGCCCGGGCTTGGAAGGTTGTCAGACACCAAGTGATGAGCCCAGCTTTGGAAGAGGGTGGTTGTATTGACCGATCTTTGGAAAAGGGTTTTCTTTGGAATCTTGACTGTGAAATACAAACGCCCTGAATTGGGGATTGTCTGACGCAACCAACTATCGACGTCTGGTGCAAGTGCTGCCCGAAGTTGTATGATGTCAGAGAGGAGGACCTGAGGTCCAGCTGAATTATTCTATTGCTGCATTGGGGTAGTGGAGCTGGGTTTCTTCTTTATGAAACTCGCTTGCTTGTCCAGTGTACTCGGGAAAGAATGTGCGAGTTATCCCTTGTCTGTGTCTGCTCGGGGCTTCAATCTTACGACTCGACCACCACTTCTTGGCCCACCAGATCCCTCTCCCAGCCCGCCTGTGAGAAAGCAAGTACGCTGGATGTAGGAGAGGGATCCATGCGAGATTTTGCGGAGATGAGATGAACCCCGCTGAGGTGAAATGGTCCGTAGAAGAGTTCGGGATAGCCAGACACTTTATATTTTCATTTTCATTTTTCGTGATGGTGAGGGTGTCCATTCTTACAGGAGCATATTTGACCGGGCACAAGGATTAGTCAGGAGCTTTGAGGCTGGCTATACAATAAATACAAGGCAGTCGATGAAGCTACAGGTTCAAGGACTTCCAAGCTGGAGCAGGAAGCGGTCTTTGAGAGAGTAGAGTGTGATGGAGTGTTAAGAGAGGTGGCCAGTGTGCTCTGTTAAGAGAGGCTACCCCACAAGAATGATAAATGTGACTAGAGTTTACACCAGTGTTGGATTGGTTTGGAAGAAGCTGAGAGCTTACAGGAGTGGATGGTTTAGCAAGTTTGAACATTGACGGAAGAAGATTGATTTTATTGGACTTTCCTGCATGTGGATTGCTCCACCAGATTGGATGTGAGGTGAAAGTGCATGACAGGTTGACTGCATTGCTTCAAGGCTTTGGATTCTGATCAGATCACAGTAATTACTTCAGGCAGGGGTGGTGATGCGTGATGGATGGGGGAGGCAATTGTGGAAAGAGCCAAGACAAACCTGAAAGATTGAGGGACAGGGTTTCAAGTTGTCAAGATGTCAGGAGCTCTCAAGCATAGCAGACATTGTTCTCTGAGTTATAATGCTCAGGAAAAAGGGTCGACACAAGACAGATTGGATATAACCGTAGAAAGGCAGGTCATAAATCAAGACCAGGATTCTTTGGAGATGGGCATCGACACATGATCTACCAAGATGGTGGATGAAAAAGTGATCCCATCAATGTGGCCTGGGAGTTTACAGGCCTTGGTCCACACTGACCGGCGGCATCATAATCTTAACACACAGGGGCCTGAGATGGATGGGCAGCTTCTTCAAAAGGAGAACACTTTTGCTGATTCTGCGCACTTTGAAGAACTCTTGCACTCAAGCCAGTCAGGGGTCACCTACCAGGCATCATTGGCCAAGCTCTGGGAGGATAGGCAGGCAAATGCTGTGAGCCTTCTCAGGAAGCAACTAGACACCTTGAACCAACAGAGGTTAGAGGCAGAGCAAAGGCAAAGGCAGATTTTGGAAGAGCATATTCCGTATTCCGTCTTCCCTCCTGATGTGGATGATGACAACGCACCTCGCTCTATTGAAGGATTTTTCTGTGAAGAAAGATCTAGTTCATGGAGCTCGGTGCTAGGGAGTGTTAGTAGTATGTCAGAAATTGAAGGAGATTATCCAGCAGAGTATTGGCGTGAGAAAGCAAGGATGCTGGAGAAGCTTTTGTCAGAAAGCATGCTCAGGGAGGAGGCTCTAGATAAAAAGCTACAGGAAACCTCTGAGACCTTGCCGGAACAGCAATATTTGGAGGATTTGCGGAAACAGGTGGCGCGTTTGGATAACTTTCTGCGTTTCTCTCTAAGAAAGTCGCCAGTTATTGTAGCTCACCAGGTATGCTCTTCTAAAGGATGTTTTTCACTCGTCAACAATGATGCAAGGTCTCACCCTCTTTGGTATGGGGCTAAGTGCACTGTCTATGCATGCGTAAGATGGCACAAAGGGGACATTTTTGCTCAACTGAAGTGATTGCTGTGGTCATGCAGGACAAGGACTTGCGTTATCGTTTCATCTATAATGCCTTTCCAACTCTGAGAGAAGAGGTTTGCAAAACCACCCAAGCCTGCAGCCCATGCCAAATATTTGTACTTAGGTCCTATTTCCCACTTCTGTCTGTCTTATCCAGTTACTACGTCTCTCCTGCACCTTCTGCACGCACATTCCTACCTTTAGCATCTATGCTCAACGATGGCCTTCCCATTCCACAGTTTATCACGAATGGACTGGATATCGTTCACCCTGATTTCCTGGCATGGTCATAAGCTAGTTCACCAGCTTGGTTAATTGATTTGTTATATGAGTAGTGTGTTACACCCAGTTCTAGTATGGTTTGACTGACTGTCTCAAACGGTTTTCAGTCTTTAGGCGAGGTTGACCAGGTAATGTGTTCACATTTTGCAGGAAGTCATAGGCAAGACAGACATTGAGATATACCAGGGTATGGGTGTGCCAGAACTCATGGAATTCAAACGCAGTGTTTTACGTACTGGTTGGCCTGAGAAACGCGAAATCCATTTTGAGACCAACCTCTTTGGTGTGAAGACTTTCTTGATTGCTGTGGAGCCAGTGTTTAGCACATCTGGAGCGACCATAGGTCTCAACTACGTTGCCACAGATGTCACGGAACAGGTATACCACTTTGTGATTGAAGGAGAAGGCAATAATTTCAGGCATCCAAACTTCTGGGTCAATTTTAGGTCAATTTCTTTACTTCGAACCTAAGCTATGTAAGTTTCTGTTGTGGAGAATGGAATGTGCGCTTTAGCTTGCTGTAGCATTGTGGCCATAAACCTCACTTTTGGTGTGCAGAATTGGTTAGCAAAAGAAAGCTTATTACGTTTAGATTGTACTCAGAAGACGTTGTTTGCCGTAGCCTTGTGGCCATTGACCCCGCGCCCAGTTTGAGCGGGAACAAAAACCTACCTCTGTCAGGGGCTGACGTTGGTAGCTTATTACGTTTAGAGAAGGAACTACATCTGCGGGAGGCCTGAAGAGCCAAAGTGCACAACAGGAATAGGAATGAATAAAGACGGAAGAAGAAAAAACAAATATGTCCATGGGTGTAGAGAGAAAGAAGAAACATTAAAAACAAAAAACCGCTTCAGAAAATACTCAAAAGGGTGAGAGATGTACTCATCGTGTAAGCATTGGTGATGAGGCACAGGCCTCGCGAGGTACTTAACCTCACAGAGCTGTTTGTGGGGCTGAAACCCCACAAAGGTGATCTTGCAGACTGCTGTTGACAATCCAGTTAGAGTGGATTGAGTATCATTTGATGTGGTGGACTGACCGCATACTAGAAAGTACAAGTTTGCTTTCAGCCCTGCTGCTAGAGGTCGTTTCAATGACGAAGTTGGCAATGTGAATGGTTGCACTTCCGGTGCCACGGTCCAAGAGAAGGGGCAGAAATGCAGATATTTTTGCACAAGTTTGAACTAGATACATGGACATTTTGGCAGGTGGATAAAAGAGAAAAGCTGGCTCGTCTGAGAGAGGATGTGGCAGTACAGAAAGCTATGGAGTCGGAGCTGCACAAGACGATTCATATTACAGGCAAGTGTTTACCCTGGTTTCAAATAGGTTCAAAAGGATTATGGCACGAACTTGCAAACGAAACAATATTCCGAAAGGAACTATATTTGCCTTTCCTCTGCAGAAGGTGCAGATATGCGATTGCATTGTGACCCGGCCTCCAGGTGTCTCCCAAGGGTCACTTTTGGTGTAACGGGGGTCCAAAGAGGGTGATGTCTCTGTCGGCAACAGTCAGCAGAGGTGACTTTTTGAGATGAAGTCTGGTGTGATTGGTTGGAATTTTCTTGCAGAGGAAACAATGAGGGCTAAGCAGATTTTAGCAACAATGTCACACGAGATACGATCACCATTGTCGGGTGTAGTGAGTATGGCAGAGGTCTTGGCGACTACACCCCTGGACCCTGAGCAACGACAGGTTGTGGAGGTGATGGTATCTTCGGGTGACCTTGTCCTGCAGCTTATCAATGACATTCTTGACCTCTCAAAAGTTGAATCAGGTGGGGCAAGCAAAGTTTGAAATTATTGACTCGAGGGTTTGAGAGAGAGAGAGTCATCGTTACTCTTGAGGGTTTGAGAGGAAATTTTCAATGGTGTTAGGTTACTTTTATCTTTCCTGAGGACATGAGCTTGGGTGGCAGGTGCTATGAAACTTGAGGCGAAGAAGTTCAGACCCAGGGAGGTGGTCAAGCATGTGTTACAAATGGCTTTGGCTTCTGTGCAAGACAAACACCTGATCTTAGAAGGAGTTATTACCGATGATGTGCCACTTGAGGTAAGTACTTGTATTTTTATTCAGGGGTCGATTTTACCAATTCACCTGACTACGAATTTCTATGGCGATGTGCTCTTGATGCAATTTCATCTTCCTTTAAGTTGCTCGTTTGAAATTTCAGTTGTGGCTTGTTGACAAGGACAATCTTTCTCTGCCATTTATTTTGGGGTTGAAAGTGCTGTCTGTGACCCTCCTGGAGTTGTTTTGCAGGTCATTGGGGACATACTGAGGATCCGGCAGGTTTTCACCAATCTAGTCAGGTACTACCATGGTTTGTGCAATTCGATATCATATTGCTCATATCATGTCATATCATTCTCATTGGTTTATTTTTTATACCATATATACAGTGGTAGAGAGTGACTGACGTTCACTTTGTTTGCGGTTTTGATTGGGACAGCAATGCCCTTAAGTTTACCCATGAGGGGGGTGTTGGAATAATTTTGCGGGTGGAAAGCTCTCCAAACTTAACAACAGAAGGTACAGGAGTTGAACAAACCCACTCCTCCCAAGAGGAATGGGCAGCAGCCTCTCAGTCTTCCAGGCATCCACTGTCAGCAGACCTTGAAGCTCAAGATAGTTCATTGTCCAGATCCTCAACCCCACCCTCTCTTTCGGGCCAAAGGCAACTTGGAAATGATCAGCTGGAAGACTTAGGTATGGGAGCTGTTCCAAGTGCTCCTCCTTTCCCCTTTCCCTCAAGGTTACACCTCCCCCAAGTGAGGGTCGTGCAACCTGCAACAGTGTTGAGGCTAGTAGATGGAGGCCCTGATGTGAGTGAGACTGCTGAAAGTTGTCAGAGTTGCCAATTCTCTCCTACAAAGGGTGAGGAATTTGCAAGATACATGAACCAACGGACTTCCTCTCAAGGGCTAATGAGTGAAGGGTCTGATGGGGACTCGCTAAGCAGTCATGATGAAGAAGCAGAAACCATCTGGCTTCACTGTGATATCTGTGATACTGGGATTGGTATTCCAGGTATGAATATGTCCCCCTGTTTGTTGTGTGCTTCCGTAGTCCTCTCTTAGTCCAGCTATACTCGAGTGATATCTTTACCCCCTCTTTTCTGAATAGAAGGCTCTAAGTGTATCTCAATGTTATGTGAGAAGATCAAAGTTGTTGTATAGTAGCTGACCTGGCTGGTATGAATGGAACTACATAGAGCACTGTGGCACTCATTTGATTTGTGGTCCTCTTTTCTGCAGCAAACACCAAATCTGATGGGGATATTTCTGTGTGATATATTGCAGAAGCGGCACTGCCGTCCTTGTTTGAAAAGTACACACAGGTCAGCACAACGCATGCCCGCCAGTATGGTGGCACAGGCCTGGGCTTAGCTATCTGTAAACAATTGGTGAGTCCTCACTGGATATAGAGATCCTCTGTGCTTTTCTTGCTTGGTACCAGGGCAGGGGAATTGGGGGTTTAGAAAGAAAGAAAGAAAGAAAGAAAGAATATAGCTGTAAGCTATATCGTGCTGTCGTTACAGCAAGCCTTGCAATTTCAGACCTGTTGGGATATACAAGTTGCCATCGGCCCTAGGTCTCGTATGGACGTGCCAAAGCTCTTTGCATTGGATGAAATCTACTGTACAGGAGGCAGCTATGGCTTGGCTCGTTGTACAGAGAGTGAAAGAGACGGGTTACCAATTTGGCTTTCTTGGTTCTAACTCTGCTTGTATGTCATAGGAGCCAGACTACTTTGTGATGGTTATATGACTGAGCCTTGTGGTTTTGAGATGTAGGTTGAGTTAATGGGTGGAACCCTAACCGTCGCCAGCAAAGAGAATGTGGGGTCGACATTCACGTTCAAATTACCACTTCAAGTTGTAAAGGATAAGGCAAGCACTGGACCACAGAGTGATGAAGTGTACCGCATGCTGTCAGATGAGCAAGAAGTCACCATGGATAAAGGTCATGAGCACCTTGCTTACAAGAAGTTTGACTACTTCCATTTCACGTCAACTGTCACGGGTTCATCAAGCTCTTCAAATACTTCCACAGTCCAACCTCTCTTCAACCCCAATTTTAAAGGAAACTCATCGGCAGTGGCCACCTTGACAGGATCAGCTATGCCCAAGTCGAGGTCCCCATTGGCACATGGGATTGGGGTAAATTTGTCTGATATAGACCAGAGCATCCTTTCTACCAACATGAGCACCTCTCCCTTTTCCTCTGTCAGTAGGGACCATGGGCTTACCAGCTTGAGATATGGCACTAAAGACTATGCGGTGGCTGCTCCCACTAAATCAAGGGCAGTCAGCTTGAAAACACAAGACAGTTACAGGCTTAGAAACTCGGCTGCCAGTGGTGGTTCCCAAGCAGACTCTACACACACAAAGGGGGGCTACCTTCCTGGTCTTTCTCTATCCCAATGCCAGTCACCAGGACCACTGGTGAATAGAAGTGTGATGCAACCAGGTTTTGTATCACAGTCATGGCAAGCACAGGCTCATTCTCTTCCTGGGCCTGGCCCATCAAAAAAGGGAGGAAAGATGCACTTTGTGGGGAGGCCGCCTGCACCCGTAGCCTCCCCACAACGCTCCAGACAGCAGAGACCTTCCAGGATTTTACTTGCAGAAGACAATAAGGTCAATGTGATGGTCGCACAGTCAATGCTAAAACGGCTGGGGCACACTCTGGAGGTCGTGAGCAATGGAGCCGAGGCGGTCCAGGCACTTCAGAGAAGTACCTATGATCTCATTTTGATGGTAAGTTAGCATTGGGCTTTCATGTTCTCACTATTTTGGTGTCCCCTGAAGTAGTTTGATTGTTGTAAGATAAAGATTGTACTCATAAGACGTTGTTTGCCGTAGCCTTGTGGCCATTGACCCCGCGCCCAGTTTGAGCGGGAACAAAAGGGACAGAACCTACCTCTGTCAGGGGCTGACGTTGGTAGTAAGACTTACCTTCATATATAGAATTAATCCGGGTTTGCCAGATATCCTCTAGAAATCCCTTCACACAAGCATCAATCTGCTGTGTGTGATTTGCCCAAAAACTAGGCCTCAGGAGGGCCTGAGAGGTAAACAGGGGTACAGGCACAATTCCCTTGATAGATTTGAAGAGAGCGTCTCTTTGGTGAGAGAACCCCGGACAGTGTATCAGAAAATGAATACTGTCTTCAGATTGCCCACACAAGGGGCACTTGCACTCTCCCTTTCCTCTCTGCTTCTGTTTGCTGTTCAAAGGTAGGCTTCCTGCCCTGAGTTTAAATTTCAGTCTAGTGCCGAGAGTAGGTAGACCCTTGAGGTCATCCAAGATGTCCTCCCCCATGTTGTAAGATAACGAATGGTTTAGGTACTAACCATTGAAAGCAAGCAGAATCAAGGATTTGGTGTCAGTCTATATTTTGCCCTCATAGGGTTTGTCGACCTCAAAACAGCACAAGGGAGGTTTTTGAAGTCAGTGATGAGCTGTGTCTTCCCTGGGCCTTTACGGTGTAGACTTGGCCACAGTTGGTGATGTAAGATCACTTGTGGATGTCAATGTGATTGACGTTTATTGAATTTTCACAATGGCAGAATAGCGTGGGGTTGATGTTGCACTGGGGAATGCAGGATGTGTGTATGCCAGTGATGGATGGGCTAGAGGCAACACGACGTATTCGGAAATTTGAAGAGACAGGTTTGTGGGCTGACACTAATGAGGCAGACACAAAGACAATGGACAATTGTAGCTTTAGTGAATTTCCACCTGCTGTGCGACTTCCAGACACATCGTCTTCAAGAGCTTCATTGAAGCGGAGAACTCCCATTATTGCGGTAATTCTTTCACAGGATAATGCCCTTTGCCTGATTTGTGGTTTTTGGTAGTGTTCAGTGTGAGCACTAAGCCAAGTCATGCATGTTCCCCATGCCCTCCATGATGAAATTTCCGCAGAACGGATGAAGCAAAGTGGACTGCTAGTTGCTAGGAGCCAAACAGGTAACATAGTTCTAGGCTACCGTTCAGTGTCTAACCAGTCAGTGTGGTACGAAGCAGATGACAGCCAATGCACTGGCAGATAACATGGTGGAGTGCTATACACATGGCATGGACTCCTTCATTGCGAAGCCTGTGACTTTTCAGAAACTCGAGCAGGTGTTGAAGCAGTTCATTCCTTGCCTCCCTCTACATGAGCGTCAGGTGTAGCGCCGTTGGGCGAGCAAGCACCCAAGGGTCTTGCAATGCTCTCCCATTCAACAGGAGTGTCAGAGAAGGAAAGGAGTGGATTTCAGCAAAATAGTGGGTATGACTGGAAGACTGATCGCCATGAGGCTCACACATATGACATTGGGTCCACCAGGATTGGCCCATGACCGAAGCTTGACCATTGATAATGTTTCTCATTTTGTGGCTGAACCACCAAGATGTTGTGTACTTTATGCATTTACTCACGTGGTCTCCTATGTCAGCTTGGCGTTGTTACTGTCAGTCTACATCAAAGGTTCTTCAACTTTTCCTGGAAGTTTGAAAGTTTCAGTACTACAGACTAGCAAGGAAGCCAGTATGTGAGATCACCTTCCTTTGTAAAGCATTTCAACTAGAAAATCAGTGTCACTTAGTATAGGTGAGATGAGTCACGGGGGTCTCTCATCGCGCAGCACTCAGAGTATATTATCTTAATTCTTTGGAGGGTTTACATCATTATGTCCGTTGTTCCTTCCCCTCCATTTTTATGTCAGGTAAATGCCTGCCCTTATGTGATACTATTGTACCATAAAGATTGGCCCCTATCTATCTGCAAGCATGCTGCTACTCCTTGTCATTACCAGCTGTTGTTTTTTGAGGGTTTGTCGTATGTGCAAGGTGTTTTTGCAACTTTATCTGAATTGTGGATTTAAGGCAGTGTATGTGAACTTTGGAGAGAAGTGGATCTCTGAAAAGTGCAACAATACTCTCACCTCTTGAAGTGGGAGAGACAGGACTTGATGGATTTCTGATGCTACTGCTTGAAAAACGATTGAAGGGATGTGAGAGAGAGAAGATACTCCAGTTATCCGTAGATCTATCCAAGGTTGGTAGATAAGAGCGACAAGTTGCATGGAAAGTATGCATTGGCTGTCGAAAGTGTTGTCCTCTAGTAATCTAATGTTCACACACTGTTGAAGATAAGTAGGCTCTCTCCACACACATATAAACCAAATGTAGTCTGCAGAAAGCCCTGCAAAGGAAGTAAGCTTACCTTGATTGTTTTCCTTCTAATTCTCCAGCATTTTTATACATGAGAACAGGAAGCTCATAGGGAGATAGAGCTCAGGGTTTTGAGAGACAAGACAAGACCTGAGACAGGAAGGGAATCGAGAAAGTAGCTCAATATTACCACAATACAAGTACAGTCAACCCAGAGAAATGTGACGTTGAAGAGAAGGTTCCAAAAGGCCCACAGATGATTGACTGTAGAGTCTATTGTAATTTTGGCCGAGAGCAATGCAGTATATTTCATCTTACACTCTCCTAAGGTCGGTCTTCTTTCCTGACATCGTCGTCGTCTGAACGAGCTGACCTATTTCCTAATTTTTCAAACGTGGGCGAGCATTGAAGAAGGTGGCAGGCGGCTGGATGCCAGCCACCTCACAACATTCTCTAATACTTACCCTCAATCCAGAATCGTCTCAAGACACAAGAGACGAAGATACTCGGGTTACAGAGTGAGAGAGAGAGAGACAGAGAGAGAGCGTGTGTGTGTGTGTGTGCGGTCGACAAGATGAAGGAGAGTAGGTGTACAGGCAAGGACAGGCCTGAATGATTATATGAGACTGAGAATTGGGCATAGGTTGGATTGGAAACACAGGTGTGGAGGTGTAATTCTTAGCGATGTAAAACCCGCAAAGATGTGTCTTTGTGAAGCAGGGGAAGGAGGTAGTTCTGGCCAGCAAAATGGAGGTCATTCGAGGGGCTTCATTGCCTTGTGGGTCCACTTGTTTTAGCGAAGAAGGGCTTGCATTCATGTCAAAAGCTTATGCTTCTTCTGCAGGTGGTGGTGGTAGAAACGCGCAAGTTTTTTCAGCTGACAGATTCATTAGAAATTTTACGCATGTCAAGAATTCTGTGGGGGTGGCTGGATATTTTCGGCGGTCCTGTTTCACGAAAGGTGGGTTGAATGCGACGGACTTGAAGGTGAGGGAAACATCTACGGAGAGACGCGCAAAAGTGGGACAAGTCTCTCCAAGTAACAACATTGTAACTGAGCTTGGTGAGGAGCTTTTGCATGGAGCAGAGAGAAGGACTAGGAATGTGGACGAGGATTGGACGCCAGTTGGAAACTACGGAATAGTTTGGGAGGCCTCGGCTCGGTCGGAAGAGCTACCTCCCCTTTCGCAAATAGCAGAAACTAGTATACCTCCTGAGGTCAAGAGGTGGGAGAAGAAGAGACGCCCAGATGACCTATTGCATACTTTGGCAAAAGCTGTTGCAACGAGAGTCACGACTGATAATTTACAAGTAAGTGCTATCATGGGAGTAGTGAACGAGACAGGCCTGAGGGTGGAGGTTCGATCAATGAATGTTCTTCTGTGGCAACTAGGGCAATTGGAGAACTGTGTTGGGGCACTGCGTGTCTTTCAGGCATTTCGGGCAGCAGGGATTCACCCCAACGCACATGTTTGCACGACTCTTATTGCCATCTTTGGGTGAGGCTCTTCAAGGTTTCATAGATTTTGTCGATTCAGTGCTTATTTCTTTTGGAGGCGGATCTGTGCATGTGATTAGCATCAGCCATCTATGAGTGTGTGTTTTGATTCAACAAGCTTGGGATACTAACAGCAAATGTTTTTGTGACCTGTAGCACAATCAGAGCCGACAACAAGGCAGGCTGTTCATTGAGGGGCTCAATTTGAATGCTTTGTATGGATTAGTGTGTGCTTAAATTAAGACAATTTAATCCAGTAAGAAAAGTGTATCCATTATGATTACTGCACATCACAGAAATTCTGTTTAGGTGAGTGGACAGCACATTTATGACAATTGTTAGATATTCAGAATACACTGAATGAAATCATGTTGGGCGCAGATATTGCCACAGGTTACCAGAAGCATTGCATTTGTTTAAGTGGATGGAACAACAGGGAATCCATCGGCCTGTATTCTCCTTCAATTCCCTCATTGTGGCATGTGCCAGGGTTGGTTCTCAATCCTCTGCATGTCTGGGTCCATCCTGTGTAATGCACCTAATGCAGAGCATGCAGCTTGCCTGACATTTTTCGGTTTGTCTGTGCCTCTGTGCTTCTCTGTCATGCCTCATGGTCGATCCCTGAGGCTTTTTTTATCCTGTTGAGAATTTGCTGTTACTGCTGGGTTTATAATTCTGTTTGTTTTGCAGAGTGGCGCGGGCACAGCAGCAGTGAATCTATTCATAGAAATGCAGTCATTGGGAATTAATCCTGATCGCATTACCTTCGTTGGCTTAATCTCAGCGACCACTGCTGCTGGACAGTGGGATATTGCTCAAGGCTTTATCAACAAAATGCAAGTAGGTTGCTATGTCCTATTTTGTGGAAGTTGTGTTGCATAACCTTGTCAATTTTTGATGGGTTTGCAGGTTTGTAGTTCTCTTATTTCTCTGCTATAGCTGAGAGTTCTCTCTCCTCATCACAGCCCTGAGTGCTGCAAGACAGTGTATCCAACTAGCAGTTCCTTCTGCAAAGTATGACGTTGTATGCACTAGTGCATGGGACTGCAATAACTTATACTGAACACATTGGGATACATGGCTTGATACTGGTAGGATCAGCAATTGAGATAACCAGACTACGGCTGGGTATTTCATGTTATTTTGGTGTTATAGCTAGCAAATGGGATGCTTTGAGGCTGATAAGGGCCATGCATGATCTCCTGTAGGAATCAATGCTTACATTCTTTATCAGTACTCAACACATAGCAACCACTCATCCAATGCAAGAAGGTGACTTTGCTTTGGCCTTGGATGCCCCGAACCTCAGAGTACAGCATCTCGGCTCACCTTCCAGCAGCTGCTGTGACTGCTAGAAGTCAGCCGTTATCTTAAAGCTGTTGCCATCCCATGGATTCCTGTGCTGGCTAGCAGCAGACTGCCTCTCGGTGGAGGCAAACTGGCTTGTAGGTTATGACAACAGCATTTCCAATTTATGGGGTCTTATTTAACCAATTCAAACAAGGTGGATTTGCTGTAGAACATCTTGAAAACCATTTATTCTAGGATGATCACAGCTTTTTGGATTTGGAAAAATGCATTCATCCTTACACCACTTACAGATTAAGAGAAAATCAGAGCTTATTTGTTAGAAGGTGTGGTCTGCCATGCAGGCCCAAGGCTTTGTGCTCGGGGGAGGTGAATACACCGAGATGCTTTGGGCATGTGCCCGTGCCAGAAAACCCAGAGAGGCTTATGGGCTCTTTCAAGAGATGGTGGACCATGGGTACCGAGCTACTGTTGTTAGCTACAATGCGCTCCTAAGCGCTTATGAGAAAACCGGCCAATGGGAAGATGCCTTACGGACTTTTGTGTGGATCCAAGATGATGGGCTAATGCCAGATATCATATCATGGAGCACCCTTATCAGTGCGTGTGCAACTGCTGGTCAAGCCGAGATTGCCTACGAAGTGCTTGAGCGAATGAAGGCCAGTGACTGCAAACCCGATGTAATATCCTGGGGCGGGCTGATCAAAGTTTTCCAGAAGAAAGGCAACTGGAAGGATGCTGAGCGGGCTTTTCAGGCTATGCTTGATGCTGGGTGTGCACCCAATGCGGTAAAATAATGTTCCCAGGACTCACAAGCTCTGTCTCAATTCTGCAAATCTGATGGATGTCTGTGTGGCTTTTTGTCTTTAAGGTCACCCGTGCACATGCGGCATGGGGGCTAAGGTGGCGACCTATGGCAATGCATGCATTCTATTTCTGTCAGACTTGCTGCGACTGTCTACAGTTAGACAGTGGATAGTGCTTCAGGTGCATGCATTTCATATCCTATGTCCTTATGAACATGGGTAAGTATCCACACAGTCCCCTGTGATACTATTCTTAGCTAAGCTTTCATACATAGAGCCCAAGTTGTTGGAGTACATAGGTGATGATGAGACAGTTTCGTTGCAGAGTAGGTGGTGTGGTGCTCGCTGCTGAGCGCATATGAAAGGGGTGGACAATGGAAGAAAGTCCTTCACACCATCAGGAAATTGCAGACAATAGGGCACAAGCTGGATGTAGTAGCCTGGAGCACTACTATAAGTGCGCTGGCCAAAGTAGGCCATTGGGAGCTAGCAGAGCAAAAGTTTGAGAGCATGCAGCAGGAGGGTTGCAGACCAAATGTGGTGACTTACACATCGCTGATGAAAGCCTACGGCAACGCAGGTCTGTGGGAGAAAGCAGAGGCCACTTTCAACTTGATGCTGCAGAGAGGCATCAGGTATACTGCTGCCCTTTGCTGTACAAAGTTTTTCTATTTCCTCACGCATATTTTTATTTAAAGGTTGCATGAAAGGGAACAGAGGATCAGTACTAGGTTTCTGTGAGGACAAACCCCCTGCGCATGCTATACCCCCTCTCTTTCTGTATTGTATACTTCTGAGACAGGAACTGGGTGCCTTATACCCCAGTGCTTTAGCCCTAAGTAGTAAAGTAAAAACATACAACAGGCATAATATGCTCATGTTGTTCCTTTGAATGATGTGCTGACCATCATGGTGGTGAGCTCCCAATAAAGACCTTGATAACTGACATGTTTCAGTGTTTTGTTGCATTGAAGGGCAAATGCACAATCGTGCTGTACTCTGCTTCGTGCGTATGCAAAAGGAAGACAGCTGACAGAAGCTATCTCTCTCTTCGAGAGGATGGTTACTGAGTATGATCTTACTCACGACAAATTTGCGTACACTGCAATATTTTGGGCCTGCTGGTCCTGTGGTGAGTGGGAGGAGGCCGCTTTGTATTTCGGACGTATGGAAAAAGCCGGGTGTAAGCCTGACAGCATTATTTACACTACCTTGATTCAGCTATATGAGGCACATGGCCAGGTGAGCATGGCTATGGAGCTCCTCGAGCGAATGGTTCCATGATAGAGCACATGAATGCAGGAAGAGCAGATGAGGAAGAGTCCTTGACTGGTGCCTGTCGCTCTATGGTGGATCCTCAAGAACTTCACATCACCATGAGGTACCAACCCTACAAGAGGCGGTCATGGGACCATGGTTTTGAGCTTGGTCCAAAGGTGATGGGGCAGATCTGATGACAATTCAGTTACACAAATTGACTGCCAATCTATGGGCAGGCACTGTATTCCTCACTCACCTTGTCCTCCAGTTTCCAAGATGCTTGCATGGCGAAACAGAGGTACAAGGGTAATGGCAGCAACACCGGGACTTCCCCATAACCAAGTATTTATTGGGGTCAAAGGTTGCCCAAATCAGAGTTCTAATTGCATCTCGAAGGCAGCTTTCTGGGTCTCTACTGACGCTGAGGTGCGAAAGCATGGGGAGCAAACAGGATTAGATAGATCCGGCGTGTACTATGGAATGACTTTTACATGGACAGTAGGAAAGAGAGGACGAGAAGAGGGGGAGGGATTTCTGAGATCTGTTGATGCATGCAGCATAATTCCACAATGTTTGTTACTCTTTATGGACAAGATTGTGTCTGATGGTGACTGATGACCAAGAGATAGTGAACCACTTTGAAGTTTGACGCCTGAACTTTTAAGGAGCCATCATCATCGATACATTCACAATATGCATCCTGTAAAAAATGGACCTAAACCATGGGAATGTGGTAGCGCAGTTAGTAGATTATTCCATCTCACATGATTCATGACAGCAAGACAAGAGAAGAACACCCCTACACTACATTTGGGACAATCAAATTTATCTGAAAAAAAGAAACTTCCTTCTTTCTGTTCTCTTTCCAATGATACATGGGCCAAAGCCAGTATCAGACTTCTGGGGCACCCTCGAAGGTGGTGCGTTTGGGTTCGGATTTGAGACGTTGCTCATCAAACCACTCCACAATGCGCTTGCGGGGCACGTGTGTCAGCAACACTAAGTTCTCTACCATTGCATTCTGCACCCAGCCCAACCTCCTTGTCACTCATCATGTCTCTCCACTCCATCACTATCTCCACCAAATAGCCTATGGACAGCAAGGTCTCAGAACTACTCCTGCACCCTCTACTATTTCTCAACTCCTGTCTTGCACATACAGCTACAGAAAACAAGGCGTCATTCGCTCTCTCACTATCTTAAAGCTTACTATTACAATGCATGCAGTGGGATGGGAAAGGGCCGTGACGGTTCCATCAGGTTGTCACCCAACCAAAGAGGGAGTACACTGGGCTGATGAGAACATCTATTTCCTACCTCATATTAGTGCTTGACTGATGCAAAAGGGATAGATGAAAAGAAAACATGACAAGAAGTCGTTGTCTGTGGGCTGGATACACTGACTTGGGCTGCCTCTCTCTCTGTCTCCCTCTCTTTGCCAAGGACTACAAACACAGTTAACTGTGTACATCTCTCCCCCACATCTCTTTGGGTGTGCAGGACCCATATGACCAGTCCAGGAGGGTATAGTAAAGCCAGAGTTAACACACAATTACCTCTTGTCTCTCAGACCACCACCTGGTGACCGATACGATGTACGCTATTTGCAGAGAGAAGGTCCAGATACTTACAGATGGGCGTTTGGTCTGGCGGTAAACACGTTCAAATGTTGCTAAATGCTCCTTCCGCAGTCTTTTATTACTATGCCAGCTTCGGGGACCCCCTCGGCCACCACCTGGAGCCAAAGTGGGCTTCTTCTGCTCTGGTGTTCTCTCTGGAGCAACTGACGATCCTCTGCCTGACACCTCAGCAGTCCTGCTGGACTTCAGCCTTTTGGATTCGTCCTCTTCATCAGGGTCATCTCCTTTGGGGTCAAGGGAGGCACTCATGAGCAAAAGCTCAGGAGGGGGATCCCGAAGCCAAGCCAGCACATCGCTTCGGTCCAATCCAACATCTGCTGCCAAAGCCTTGACCTGCACTTCAAGCCAGTCATAGTAAGTGTTGTATGAGTTTCTTGATCTCAAAAGTATCTTGCTTCAAAATATACTATCCCCTGATGCCTTGCTGCACAGCTGAAACTGAGTAAGGGGATGATGCCTCTCGGAACTTGGAGTCATGCTTGTTCCAAAACACACAGCCCGATAGAGCTCCTAAGAAGAGAGACTATATTGAGCTAGAAAAGCTGAAGGCGCTTACATTTACACGCCGACGACCAAGCTCTGCTGCTGCAGCTAGCTTGCGTAGCTGCCATTTCTCCAGCATCACTATCCTCTGATCTTCTTCTTCATCTCCATCTCCCTCATCCTCCTCCTCCTCCTCATCCTCCTCATCCTCCTCATCCTCCTCTTCTTCCTCCTCCCCATGGTCTCCATCATGGTAGTCCTTATTGCTGTTGGTAACATGGCTTTCAGTGGTATGACCATAGACCCCATCCCTCATGTCCATGTCTATCACCCCCTCTTTCCCATCCTCTGGCCCTTCTTGCAAAATCTGGCCATCTCTTTCTTCTTCGTCTTCTTCGTCTTCTTCCCCTTCAAGACTTAGAAGGGCAGCATCAAGCTCTAGCTCAAAGGCCAGCACATCCTCCTCAGTAATTTCATCACTGTCTACCTCGTCATCGCTGCCTGACTCAAGATCCTTCTCGAGTTGTGAGAAAAGCGCTTCTAAAGCTGCTTCAGCTGCAGCATCACTGTTGTCCTCCTCTCGACGTGTTTTCTACAGGGATAGAGAAAAAGGAAGCTTCAGGTAAGTTCATTGAAGGGACAAGATGTGAAGATCTACAAATCCACTCTAGTCATTGAAGGGACAAGATGTGACGAATTATAAATCCACTCTAGTCATTGAAGGGACAAGATGTGACGAATTATAAATCCACTCTCGTCATTGAAGGGACAAGATGTGACGATTTAAAAATCCACTCTTGTTATTGAAGGGACAAGATGTGGCGATTTATAAATCCACTCTCGTCATTGAAGGGACAAGATGCAACGATTTACAAATCCACTCTAGTCATTGAAGGGACAAGATGCGGCGATTTATAAATCCACTCTCGTCATTGAAGGGACAAGATGCGACGATTTACAAATCCACTCTAGTCATTGAAGTGACAAGATGTGACAATTTCTAAATCCATGACAATGGAACTTCCATTCTAAGAAGGTGATGTATTCATTGACTGGTCCCTATCCTCGGAAAGAGAATGTCATGCAGTTCCCCTGCGGATGTTGGCTTGCCATAGCCTTACGGCCATTGACCCCGGGGGAAACTAACCCTCTCGGAGTCTTCTGTGGGGTTTGCACCCACCAGGGTTGCAGGTATCAGCTTATTCTCCCTCAACTGCCATTACGCCACTCACAGAGGCACAGAGGCACTTGTCGGCATGCAAACTCAACAGCCCTGTTGCAGAGTTATTGAATTTAGTTTTGTAGCCCTGAGTTTACCACAGAAATGAAATGCATGGGCATGTGCAGGGCACAGGAGGTTTCCCCCGTCACTCTGGGTCGCATGCAGGGCAAGAGAGAGCCTCAAGATAGAAACATTCCCCAACATCATACAGGTTTTCCAAAGGACGTCGGACTTTTAGTCAATTTTCCCTACAGCTGGTGGCCTCTTCTATCTAGTCAAGTATATTACTTTCTGCAGGTAAAAGAAGTCTCAGACAGGATCATTTTCATGACTCCGGAGAAATATGGACACAACTCATTGAAAGGCTGAGCCTTGACCTGCTTCCAAATATGGGATCAAATTGACAATAGACAGATGATCTACTCAATAATTGTTTACTGCAAATTTTGGCTATGACATTTCCTTGAGCTGATAGGGAATCTAACCCTCCTGAAGCTCGTAAGAATATCAACAAACTGGGCTACAAAGCTCAGCCCTATATTGTCATATCAGGTCACTAGGGACTTAGGCATGATCTAAGTGGTGGCAAAGAGAGAGAGAGAGACCTTGGTTTTTTTGTAAGAAGAAGGTTTCGCCCTTCTGTCAGTTCGGGCTGCACCCCTGCGAGATGCAAATGCCATAGCTGATCTTCTCAAATTCATATGCAACACCGATAGGTGGTGGCTCCCACCCCGCAGCACACATGGAAGGACAGAGGCATGGGGCTGGACACCTGCATCTGAGGGCCGTACCCAAAGGCCAAATGCTTTAGAGATCGTTGATGACAGGAGTACAGCCATAGCTTGAAACTCAATATGACCACCTCTGTAAGTGGTATCTTCTTGAATCTGAGCCCCTCCTCCCTGTAAAGAGTCTATGTTCCTCCTCCGTGTCCTGCAAGCCACTGAACTCCTATAACTTCATCTTCATGAATTTGAAGAAGAATCAGATTCAACCTTCAAATGCGATGCCAGTTCTAGGCTCTCCGTTTCCTTGGCAGCCCACATTGCTAGAACCATGCAGAAAAGCAGAACGGTACAATGAGTACCACCTTTTATATTTATTAGGACACCCTTGCAACAGTGGCTCATATTTCATATTATAAGTGTAGATTCAAGCCCTTATGAGGTGTAAATTAGGTGCAGCTCTTGTGTTCATCAGTGCCTGGTGCTAGTGCTCATGGAGCACAGTTGCATGATGTTGGAAGCTCTTCAAGCACTTCCAACATACAGGAACTGCACAGCTGTCACTCTGCATGCAAAACCATCGGCCAGGAACTCGCCTCCGGAAAATTATAATTGTCTAAATGAAGAGACCCTTTATGACATAGCAGACATCTAAATGAAGTACCTTTGCCAACGATTGGGGAAGAAAAACGGGGGAAGCTACTTCAAAACTTCGCTTTTTGGAAGCTGTCCTGGCATAGAATTTTTCTTTCTGCTAAGAACAACCATTTCTTCTGTTAGCTCAAGGCAGTAGCTTACCTAGAGTCGAATGACCAAATGCGCAGTTTAAGAAAGATGCGATTTCAACTGACTTTCCACCTCGGTTGAGGAACAAATCTCTTTCTTCTGCTGGTCTCTACAGATTTCCCTTTCGCAGAACCCTGAAAATTCCACAAACCCTGCAATTGTAAGAGAGGGATCAAACTCGGGAGATTTCGGTTGGCAGAACCGTGGGGCTCGGACAGCCATTCTTGCACAGAAGGAAGCAGAGAGAGACACCACGAAACCCACCGGTGAATAGGATTAGGGTTAGGGTTCAAGCAATAGTGCCAGTCGTGCAGTACGAGTAGATTACTACCTTGGGCCGTATGTCGGATGACGTAAGTGCACTCGGATTTCGTCAAGTCAGATCTCTAAGTTAGATTCGTGAACCTGGGTCTTAACAAAATACAGTCATCATGTTTGTAAATATCTGCAAAATACTTTGGAAGATTGTCTCCCTGCTTGCACAGGCTATTCAAGATCTTTGCCTGACACTGAGAGAAAGCTTCCATGCTCTAAAGGGCTGCCAAGTTGCAAGCTTCTCTTAAAACATTTTGATCAATGGATTCATCTAGATATACCCCAATTACTTCGCCAGTATGTGGTCCCAAAGACCTTGCAATGCTGGAAACAGGAAAGCTTCATTTTCGTTGAAGCTGAAGTGGTTTTAATCTTGAGAATGATCGTGACTGCTTTTAAGCTGATGTTTAGTGTGCACTTAACTGCCAGAGTGCTCAAGTAAAACCTTGACTTGAGAGTCGGAACTGATGTTTTGTAAGTTCTGTAATTCGCCAACTAGGTTGCCAACGTGTGTGATGAAACTGAAGGAACTCCAATTACAGATTAAAGACTCACATTCTGTGTACAACAAAACAGAAGGTTCGCATTATGGACAATTTGAGACCTTTCGAGCAGCGGATGATGGATCTCTCAACTGATTATGAGAGAGCTTTGGACACACTTGCTACTCTAGTCAATGTGTACGCTTTTGGGGAGGGCAAACCCACCCCTGAGGTGAAGGTAAGCACTGAACTACTTTCTTGACTTGTGGTAGGTATCTCTTGGTGTTTGCTCTCTGTTTGCTCTGACATCATTACCTAGGCCTTATCAATGACATTTGACTGTTGTGGAGGTATTGTGCACAGTATTTACTTCCACCTGGTCTATAGTACTTGGGGCTTTCCCTCCTAGATGATTAGTAACGAGTATCTAATTGTTCGAGCTCTTCGATTGCTATCATGAGGTGAATGTTACAACAATCCCTTGTGAGAAGGTTACTTAGGACTGAATCGACAGTAAAGCGAGAGTAAAGCATGTGATCATCATGGAAGGACAATATTGCTGGTCAAACTTGGTAAATCAATTTGTCCACGGCCGCCTCATAGGCTGCTTTGTTGGGGTCATGAACCGCGATCACATTTTCAAAGCTGCAGAGCGGGGATGTATTGGAGAAGCTGATGCCTATTCCTTAGAAAAATCGGAGGATAAGTGTCTATGCCGCAGTCCTGCACGTCGTCCGACTGAGGAGTGGGATTCCCCTTGGAGTGAAGCTGCAGATTTCTATGCTCGTACGATTATGTTTGGATTTTGTTTTGGGGGACGCCCGTACTCATCTCGCAAGTGTGGAACGACGGCGAGCTGGTCCTGGGGGATCCAAGCTCACAGGGCAGCCACAGTCTCGCCAAGTAAAGGGTGATCGGAGATCGTTCAGGATCGAGCCGGCACTGTTACGACCTTCACCATACAAGTGGCAGCGAAAGAGGGGGCTCCACAGCCCTTTAGCCACGCACTTCATCCAATGTATAATAGACCCATATTTCCTTCTTCGGTGGACTCACAGAATTCATCCACCTCGGACGGAAGACTCTTGCAGAAGCTTAACTTGTGGGTCACTTCACCGTGAGGTTGGGTGTTGGGTAGCGCCTGAGGTCACACCAGCACAAATAGAATATTCCACATTTTTGAAAATATACATAAAATATGTTTGGCGAAACGAAAATGTATTCACATTACAGACTATCTCAAAATTGAGCTCATACGAGTATAATTCTACTACCGCAGTAAGAAGATATTAGGGTCTTTAAGAAATCTGTAGGCGAAATGCTATCATTTAACCTCAAAAAACTTTAAACTTTTTTTTTTAAAACTTAAAACTTAAACAACTAAAAGCCTCACAGTCAGCGTTTTTATTTTTGGCCAATTTCGCCAAATGGCGACCTCAAAAAATAGAAAAGAATATTCCATAGCAAATTCCATGTTTTTTCATGGATGAAATCGCCAAATTTCTCCAAACAAAATTAAAATTTATGGATGAATGTGCCAAATGTGGATGATATGAATGGATGAAAGTATGGATATGGATGATTATTTCCTAATTTGAATGGATGAACAGAATATATGCCTAAGTTTTGCAAAGCTCTGTAGCCACTCGTGCTATTTTCCGAATTTTTTAAAAAAAACTCTGGCCTCACTCCTTCATTATTGATAGCCCGGATTTTTGACAAAGTCGGTGCACAATTAGATAGTCTTGTTTCAAAACCATGCTTGCAAATCGGTCTGGGTCCTTTTAGGTGTGCTCTTGTGTTTCGGCCGTCGTCCCGGTCCGGCTGTCTTCCCTCATTGAGGGGATCAACCATTTACCCCAATTCATTTGGCCAGTTTGGGAAGGTGAGGCAACCGGACAATGTGAGAAGAGCCAATCAGTGGGACCGCGGGAGGCTTGGAAGTTGGAGAGGAAGGAATGGCTCGACAGGATGTAGACATATGTACGCCTTATGGTATAATCACTACAGTGTGTGTGCCTTATGGTGTAATAGGGGTTTTAATTTTTTCCCCCAAATAAACCCAAATAAAGTTTTCATCTGGGGCCTTTATCCCCTGTTTAATATATATATATATATAATTTAAATTTTTTTCTTTTTCTTTTACGGTATGAGGATTTTAAATTTTTCCCTACAAAAAATCGAGGTAAATGTTTCTACCTGTGTTTCAAAAGACAATAACATAAACACATTCATACCAACCAATAAAGTCTCCAGGGCCACCGTCCCTGTTTTAAAAAAAGGAACAAAAAAATCATAATTTCTTACCCCTCCTCTGTAAAGCCTGAAATGATTGTGTGAGCTGTCGCTCCCGGCCAATTGTTTTTCTTTTTTCCTTTTTCTAGAAAATACAGAAAATACAAAAATACAAAAACAAATTTCAAAACAATTGTTCAATAAATAATAATAAACTGTGCAACAAATATCGAACAAATAATAAAATCCAGGTGTGGATAATTTTATTACTAACTCGGTTTTACTTGTACTGTAAGGTTTTTACAGCACCGTATGGTATAGGCACAGTGCTCGTCAGCGGTGACCATTCTGAGCTTATCTACTGTCTAGTGCACTCCATGCTGTTTCCTGAGCTGCTCGTGTGTGCATCATGGAGCTTTCTGAGGGATCTGTAGGCAAGGAAAAGGGCTATGCGATGGACACAGACAGCGAGGATGAGGCATGCCAAGGTGAGAGCTCAGGGTCCCTGGGAGCTCAAGAACAAATGGAGACAGGTCTGTGGAGCATGCTTCCTGCCGAGTTAATTGAGCGCATTCTGCTGTGGCTGCCCATTCCTAGCCTATTCCGCAACCGTGGGGTTTGCAAGGTCTGGAATTCCACCATCAGATCTAAAATGTTCAACAAGATGTACCGTGAGTCGCCGTCTCGGGGCCCACCATGGTTGTTCATGTGCTCCTCCTTCAACTGCAGGGAGAATACGTGCGCGTACAATCCTGTGCAGAACATATGGCACAATATTCCCCTCACATTTCTTCCCCATTACACGAGGTTTCCATTGACTGCTGCCGGGGGGCTTTTGTTTGTGAGAGGGGGATTGATCAATGCTGGAATACTGGCCGTGTGCAACCCCATGACTCGGGCATGGCGCGAGCTGCCTTCCATGATCCATAAGCGTCTGAACTCCTTGGTCGGGATATATGAAGAGAAGAGGAGCAACAGCTTCAAGATTGTGGTCGCTGGCGGCACTTCGGAGATTGGGGGAGAGTATGAATGTACAACCGAGGTTTACGACTCGTTGACTGACTCTTGGCAGGTTGGTGTCTGTATGTTTTCCAGGCCTCATCCTCGCATGGGTTTCTTTTCGTGATTCTTGCTTAGAGTTTATTTTGAACTTCTGACAAAATTGCCTTGGACTACCCATCAGCTGTGCTTGGATGCTATTTTGTGCTTACCACGCTTAGAGCAGTCAAGTTGTAGTTGTACTGGTCACGCGCTTGTTTCTTTAACGATTTGTGATATGGTGAGGGACCCGGAAGGCTATATCTGGGGACGCTCTAGCGCCCACTCTATAATTTTTCGATCGGCGCAGTTTATCCGTGCAAGAAGCTGGGTTATTGGTAACAAACCCGGCAGTCTCTTCAACTAGACACTCCTTAGATATGTCTTCATAGGACCTTTCTCTACTTATTGCCCATAACCCACCCCAGTATTGATAATATGAAGGTTTCCAGTGATAGAGGTGGTTTCTTTGTAGAACTTGTAAGAGTTGTCAGCGTCTCATGCTCGGGAAAAATGGCATGTTTTACTGGTCAGGCCGAGCACTGCAGCACCTTAAGCCCTAAATAAGATTGTTTCAGTGATGGGAAAGGTAAGCATTCAAGCTCAAACTCAAACTCTCTTGTATATGTAAATTGGAACTCATTGCTGTATTTGGCTTTGTGGCAGATTACAGGACCCGTCCGCAGGGAATTTACCGTGCGAATCACATGGTGGACATCAAAGACAGTTTTCTGTAACAGGGTTCTGTACTGCCTCACATCGGGGAGACCTTATAGCATTATGGCCTATGACATGAAGACAGCTGTCTGGACAGAGGTCCCAGTACCCCCCCCAAAGTTCCTGTTCTGTTCTTTTCTCATACAAAGGAGGGGCCGGTTGCTGCTAGTTGGAGGGGTCGGCACTGAACGGGTCTGTGAGCATGTCCACATATGGGAGCTTTCACAGGCTGAGAAGCTGGAGTGGGTAGAGGTGGAGCAAATGCCTAACGAGTGCTTCCAGCACTTCTTCAAAGAGAAGACTGCCTCCGATTTAAAGTGTGCTGGGAATGGTGATCTTCTCTACTTCTTCAAGGACTCACACACACAGGTGACCTACAGTAGTTTTGTATGGGTGGAGTACTAAATACTCTGACCTTGTGAGAGTACTTTCTTGGAAGAAGCTCAATTGATGCTTTGCTTTCTTTTATGTCTCTCTTTTCATCTCATTACTAACCTTGAAATCAAACACAATTTTACTGAGGAAATCGAGTGTTACAAGGATGACTTCCAACTATCCTTTCAGATGGAAAGCCCACACAGACAATGGCAGGGGTAGCATCATATGGAGCTGTTACGGGTAAGTGTAGCCAACATGCCAAAGAAATCATTATTGATGTCACTCTTTCCCATGAACCTAGTGCAAGTAATGAGCACCTGTCTCTTTTCATCCCTCAATATTAATCAGCAGATTTGGATATCAGTTTTATTGAGAATACTTGTTTGAAGAGCTAATTATGTTGGGACATGCCTTAGGTGATGGTTTGTGATTTTTCAAAGCAACCCTCAGTGTGGTGCTGGCTGCCAAGCTGCCCTCTCAGTGCAAATTTTCTCAAATTCTCCATACGGGGGCTGTTCGTTGATCCAAGTCTGGATGCTTACGTCTGATTCATGCTCGTCGAAGCCTAAAGTGGGCTGTGCTTCTTGAGCACAGCAGCTCTCTCCCAGAAGCAACCATTTTGGAGGCTGGTTTGAGGTGGTCTTCAAGCTGAAGGTAACAAAGTTCTAGTTTTGAGCTTCATGTACCATTTCAATGGATAGCTGGTGGTTAGGGCATTGGGGCCACACTGTAGATGCTTGCGCTGACTGTTGCATGATTACTACATGGTTCATCTAGTCGAAAACAGAGGAGGGCATCTTCACCAAGCTGGTACTCAAGGTTAGCGGTGCGAAAGCCTAGAGTAAAAGAATCGTAACAAATTGTCTGTGCTGTTTGAAAATGGCCATTAAAACTGCCCACTACAAGGCAGCAGCTCTTTCCGGCGCTGTTAGGTAGCTAGCTCAGCTTTGACATTTCCTCTACAGTTTTTCTGGTTGTACGTATTGGAGCTATTGAGGTATTGGGTGTTTTTGGTAGAATCTCTAGAGTAGACTTGGGCATTAATGGCATGAGCTTTGTCAATAGGGGCCTGTGGATTCCTATCTAGGGCTGTAAGGGTGGTGACATAAACTGACAGGAACTAATGGCTGACACCTGAGCACCTCTCCCGTCACAGTTTTGAAAAGTGTCAATTACACATGCTGAAAGTTTTGATGCTAGATTATTGTGGTGCTGGAAGTGGTGGACTGTTGGGCCCTGATGGATTCCTTGTCTATTGCCGTGAGACATCCAATCCGTTACTAAACTAAGCCACAATTGTTGCTTGCAGTTGCAGGGACTGTGTATGTGGTAACTGAATTGAGCAAATGCAAAAAGAACAAGCGGCTCTACTTGTTTTCCTATCTTTCAGTCATCACTTGGCATGCTAATCCCTCTGAGTGCATGATATGTAGCTTCTGTAGAGGCAACCATGCCAGCTATCCACAAGAATTGAGGAGAGGGGGAAGGGCTGCATCGTGGCCAACTGACTCGGCTCCTTGTTCACAACTGAAGTTTACTGCAGTTCAGTTGGTGCTGCTCAGTTAACCTGGGCTGGATAGGCACCAGTTTCGAGCACACCAACCCTTGCCTTGGACCAGACCCAATGTAATGTTGGTGCGGTTCATGAATCTCATAGCAAAGTTCTACCTCTGCAGTTTGCAACACTGTATAAGGTGTTAAGGTGAGGCAGGCAACAAATTCAACCCAAAAGAATGGTGAGATTGATAACATATTGCTATGCAGACTTTAGATTGATAAGTTGCCCAAAACAATAGAACAGTTGCGTGCAGAATTTGCAGACAAAAACAGGGACTAGGAACTTTGCAGATGGGAGGAACAGGTTGTTACCAGAAGAGGTCCAGCAGGAGAGTCTTGTGACCCAACAAAATGCCAAAAACAATTGAACTGCAAAGTCAAAGATCTTGAAAGATACAAAAGGTGATGATAACCCTATTTTAGACTTGAGCGCTGAGATTGGGCTTGAAACAAAATGGTGCTTCACTCAATTTTCTGCAGCCCCCTGAATGTCTAATCTTGCCTCTTTTCCAAGACCCCTTGATAAAATTGTACCTCATGAGGGCAGAAGGAGTGGCCATGAAAAGATCATCTCCATGTACTGTGACACAGGCCTGCTCAAACCTGGGGCCCCATGTAACCAGCATAGCCATATGAGCAGGCATCTTGGCGATCAGGATGAATTCATGTGTAGCTGGTTCATACTTTCTGAGTACTACTGGGATGGGGATCCTGATTTTGGGCACTTTGGAGTTCTCCAATTCATGAACAAGTACGAAGAGAGAATCCTTGTAGGTCACAAGGCGAACCCCCAGTACACCCGACTGCACAGTACCAGGAATTTTGTGGAAGTCTTGTACAAGGCAGCGACCTTGTTTAATGTCAAACGCAATTATTCCAGGTGTCTTGTAGTTGTCTTCCACCTTCATGTAAATAAAGTTGCCACATGTGACGGCCTCCTGGTGGGATACTGCACAGTAATCACTCCTGGAAAATGGAAGAACAGCATGGGTGGTAGTCCATGCATCGGTGGAAGAGTGATATACCATCTGAAGGTTCGAAGCAAGCGAAACCACTTTATAAGTAGTATTACCCACATCCATGACCAACTGAATCGTAGAGTGGCCGGAGTACACATCTAAAACCCAGCGACCATTATCAATCGAAGGAGGCAGTCTTCTCCACCTGTTTGTGACTGGGTTGCAGATCCAAAGCTGATTGCATTCTGAAACGCACAATAATCCTCCACATGTGGCTTCCACCAGAATATGTGGAAGATCTGGAGGACAACTTGTAGGCAACTTCAACCATCTTTTTGTACCAAAATCATACATAGTAATGCACTTGGGCCCCCAAGGCACCCCAATATTAAGTCCCAAAAGTTGGTAGGACTCGCCAACATGTCTTTTGTCGCTCCAAACCTTTGTATGCATACATCTGAAATAAGAGGACGACAGGAAAGATTTCCAAGCCTGACACACAGCTTGATTTCTCAGTAGATTTGAATTAACGATTGGGAGGTGTGCCAGAACCTTCTCCACAAGGGCAGTGGGAAGTGCTCTCCACACCCTTGGGTCCATATGCGGTCTGTGTTTCACAGGATAGTAGCAGCAGCAGCGCTGAATCGCCATGAATTGAGTTGCAGAGAGGAAGACAAGGCAAGCCAGCAGTGATCCAAGTGTGGGACAATAGACTCTATTTTATTACCTTAGAAATTTACTACTTTTCTTAAAAGCATATTCTACTCTATCTTTTTCTGATCTTGGTTTTTTCTTTTTTCTTTTTTTTGGGTGGGGAAACAGGGAACAGAGGCCCTGAATTGCATTAAAGAAAAGGGGAAGACATCCCCTGTTCTGTTTAAAAAATTAAAAAGAAAAAGAAAAAAGGACATATTATGAGGTAGTAGATATCGATATCTTTTCTGACGTATAGGCTATTTTTGATATATCTGTTTTACTTTTAATCAATATTATTTATTTGGCAATTTTTTGTTTGTAACCTTTAAGTTTTGCCTCTCTTTTTTCTCTAAATGGTCTAAGGGGTTCTTTTTCTTTTTTTTTGAAAAACAGATGACATGTTTTTTTATGAAAGAAAAATACCAAATCAGGCCCCTTAATTAGAGCGAGAGGATAAAATAACCTCGCTGGCATACCACCCTCGCGATGCTATGTCATTCTCCATGTTGGCCATACTCCATGCTCCATGTTCCTTATAAATGGTGGTGGCTGGGTTTAGGGTTTACGTTGCCATGCCACAAGATATGTATGCAAGTAAAGTGGTGCATGCTCAATGAAAAATTGACCACACATTTTAAGTAGTGCATGATCACCGTGACATGCACACATAAGATTTACGTGGTGCATGCCTAAGGGAAACTTCAACCATGGTTTCCACCAGTGTAGTGTACCATATGTTGCAAGTAATTTAAGTGGTGCATGATAGTATTCATTATCTCACATTATAAGCTTTCTTATAACTACTTAAGCTCCTTCATGAATAGCTTAAGGGACCTACACTCAACATTTCAGGTCAAATGTTTAACAATCCACAAGCCCACATCATTAATCTACTCATAAACATAGACGGTCCATTAGTCCACTCACTAATCCATAGAAACGTGCTACTTGCTTGGGGAGCCAAGTTGGGCTACGCTAAAGCAGCCGCCAGCTCATCTTTAACCTTACACCATAAACGCTTCACCTAAGATGAGATATGCTCCATAATTATAAGTTTCAACTAGATTATCATAAGATTACATCCCTAAAACATAACCAATCAGAAGACTAGAAAGTAAGTAGGAGGTGATCAAATCAGAAGCGAATATGTTGATACAACGACTGTAGGTTCTGCATTTCGACACTTGACATGGAGATTGATTTTGAGAGACAAGATCACATATACCAGTAGTTGTACATGCGTTAGATATTTTGCAAGTAGATGGTATCGGGATTGTGCCTCTAAGTGGTTCTGTGAGTTAGAGTGCATTAGAAATCTAGGGCTGGATTTTGCGATCGGGAAGAAGTGGATGCTCTGTAAGTGTCTCGAAAATTACAGAGCATTGCCCTTATGGATGTGTACTTGTGAGTTGGAGTCTCAAGAATCAAAATTGACCTTGAACAATCAAACTCTGATACTAAAAGCATCAAATCGTCTTTTAGTGAGAGTAGTTACAATGTCATTGAAGTATGTATGCAGTTTTCTTTTCAATTGTTGATAGGTAGGCCCACCCACATATGATTATATAGATGTGTTGTACCTATGAGTTAGATGCCAAGTGATTGATTGGGAAGACAATTCACAAAAAAAGAGAGATAATAAAAATTTTAGCCTAGTATCATGAGAGTAATCAGATGTCTAATAGAGCTCTTACGTCAATGTGGTGAACAAGAAGTTTAAAACTTATGTTCCTAGGATGACTATTTGCAAGCTTCTAAAAGATAAGTCGTTGTATTTGGGAATGACCGATATGAAACATGATTCCGCGAGAATTAGAAAGTATTTATGTCTGCAGGTGGAAGAAGCTACACATGTCTGATTTTTAGTTATGCAAGAGAGGTTGGTTGTACTATCCGACGACCTTATCAGTGCATAAGCCAAGCGATTTTATCACAAGAGAGTCTGGAAGGAATAAACATTTTATTCTCTCATGGTGGGGTGGAGGGGTTCATGAAATGATATGTTAAGATCCACCCAAATATCCCATTATTTTAATAGGCCTAATAAAAGCAAACCCCAGAAACCTCTCATGTATTTACATGTGCTTTTAACTGTCCCTAAAGGAGAGAGAGACATTCACAACATGCAAAATACGTATCAAACACTCTAAAAGTGACACCGACCGTCTCTGTGAGGTTCTATTCCCACAGTTTCACCATCACTGTACTGATTGTTGCAGTTTCTTCTCTATGTATTTTGTGGCGCGCCCAATCTCCTTGGGTGATGCGTTTGCAACTGAAGATATGTGCTTACGAGTACAGGGGGGCTTATCATCCTGGCGGCATGCTATGTAGAGGCAAGCGAAATAAAGGACAGAGTCTCCACATGGACCTTCAAAAAAAAAATGTGAAGTTGAGACATGAGCTACATTGATTTCATACTTTTCAAGGTGCAATTGGCCTTCGAGTCATTAATGGCCGATTGAATAAAATTCATAGGCTTCACATCAAATGGAAATCCTACAAGGATATAAATGTTGTTGTGAGAGCTACAAATGAGTGGATGGACTTGAATAGTGATACTTAAGCACCATATTCGTGCTTGGAATGAGATCAATCGTACGGAGATGGTGTGAATAAGTTTCAAGCCATCACTTCCATGTGAAAAAATTACTTAAAACAATATATGTTGCACTGTCACTTACTTCGTGTTGTAGTAATTTGCATGGTTAAGACATGAAATTCGTAGAGATGAAGTCAAGCAAGATTTTGGCCCGGAAGTAGTATCTCAACACTATGTATTAAAATTAACACGTAATCCATGTCGTAATAGAGCAAACATAATTAGTGTCATTCTCATGTCATCAGAGTAACGTATATGACATGGATAATTTGTTTGACGACATGGAGCATTGCATGAGTAATGTCCAGTACATAGCGAAGCAAGGCCATAGCACGATTGTAGGCAGGTGGACTAGGTACTTGTAAATACAACCGGACACTTTCACTGGGGTGATGTATTTGTTGCACACTGCAAGCCACACATATGGTGCCCCAAGGTTGCTCCAGTGTTGTGATTGTTCATAATATAGTTCGAGTCTTGCGTTTTGGAACTGCTGCTCCAGCCCAAATGTGTTTAAGATCACTGTTTGTTTCATTTTCTTAGGCCTCTGTTCAAGTGTGGGGCTAGGTACAGTTGCATTGTGAGTATGTGAGGTCTGGGCCTGCTAAGTTGGGAGTGCTGTAGTGCAATATGAATGGAAATTTCTGCGATGCAGTAGTCCTGAATGTGGTGATTGAAAGTCTCATGGACATTGTCTATGGACCTTGTCATTTGAAGGAATGCTCTTAAAGGATAGACAAGGTAGCATAGCTCTCATGGGGAAGATTGCCCATTAAGTCTTGGGGAAATCTCCATTTAGGGATACAGGAGCTTCGGGGTTGATGGCAGAGCATGAATATGGAATACCAGTAGTGGTTGTAGAGATACCAATTTATCTGCCATACTGCCCATTTAATCAGAAAGGTATGACAGGCATACTACTTAGTCTATCCCACAAGCTGCAAACAATGAGAGCGGCAGTCAGAGCAGTACAGTGCTCTTACTATGTCCCAACCCTACTCGCTGCTCTGTCTTCATCTTTGTCTTTGGAGGAGGGGGCCAGATGTGGCATACCCTGGGTGTGGATTTTAGCGATGTCAAAACAAGACTCTCTATAAGTTGGGAGACTTTTCTTTGGCAGCTCTTGTGGAGACATTGGCTTGAGAAGCTTTACAGAGAATAGATCTAGTTTAGAGATCTCCCTAAGCTGCCTTAGTTGTAATGTGAACCAGGGAAGACAACTAATGGCATTGATTGTTGTGTAGGTATATTGAACGTTTGAGAGATTTGGTTTCGCTCCCCACAGTGCTTGCAACGCTTGCGACATTTGCAAAGGTCTGAAATTTGTCCTGGTGGTCTCTACAATCATTAACATCAGAAGCTTTAGAAGACCAATACATTTGATAAAGCACAAGCATGTCATTCTGATTTATAAACCTGATTGTCTGAACAATATAGCCTCTTGCACAATTCCCATGCACATACATACCCTCTTTACAGGATTGAGACCGCCCATAATCAACTTGCAATTCTTGATCTCCTTTTGCATTTGTGATCGAAGGCATCCATAGCAGCAACAACATCCTCTAACCTGGTGAAGTTTATAAATCCACAATTGCGATCTCGCAAAATCTTGGAGTTTTCAATCATACCAAACCTTCTATACTTGGTAGAGCCTCTTACAGATACTGCCCCTTATCAAACAAAACACGTTAAAAAATTGCACAGGGACACATAAGGCTTTTGATAATCCCACGTTTGAGTTAGGTGGGTTCTAGATCAAATGATGAAGATCTGGATGAGGTCACTGCATTGTGAGGCAACTTTCCTTGGTCTCTCAGAGTACTACTTCCCTTGTCTTACCTAATATGGATGCCTAAAAATTTGTCCATTATGAGCTTGAGTTTGATCTTAACAACCCTTATGAAGCTACCAAGGATGATGTGTTGGAGTTGTTGGGTTCTAAAGCCTCTCTGCAGACGGTCAAGTTGATGACGAGGGAGAACACACACTTGCCACTACCAACCCATGTAACATTCAAGGATGTCAAAATAGACATAGCTACAAAAGAGCTACAATTTCCTAGTATTTGGAGCAAAAGACTTATGACATTAGGAAAACTATTTTAGCCATGAAACGCCTAGAGAAAAAAACTCGATGGTATGCATTTTAGAGATACTCACCAAACCAAAGTCCATTCGTATTTTCTTCCCATAGTTGAATGTCTACATATATTACATTTTATTTCATAAGTTTTCATATCATAAATTATATATTTATTAAATATTAATATTAATGTGCTACATTTTCCCCTTCATATTTTTTAATGTATTAACTTTGTATAAATATTATTATTTTTTCTACTCCCCACTGTTAACATTTATCCAAGGCAAACTATAGGTGGCCCACATGGGTGAGGGTGTCTGATCTTTGCAATTATCGCACAATAGCTATTAATGTGGGACAATCCCCTCTTTACACTAATCTTAAATTACGAATTGCATATTAGGGACAACTTCTGACCATAATTACAATATTTAGTTCAACGTTTGTTGGTTCTCTTGTGTAGAGAGTGTGCATCATGTTCAACTAGTCCACGGAGAAATGTGGTCAAAGAACCTTATACCGTGTCAAGGCACCGATTGGTGTATTGTGTTTAGTCATGCTCCCTTAGCCTATGATTTGCCAAAGCAAGAGAGCCCTATTTCATTTTGATAGGAAATATATTTTATGCCAAAATTATTAGAAATAATGTAAAACTGTAGGTATGCGATTTGACGATACTTTTCCTATATTCAGCTAGCTTCAACTCTTTGAGTTTTGTTGAGAAAATGATCAATCTGTTACTTATCTTCCCACGTTGCACCGGTTATGGCCATTAAAGGGTGGTTACATTCCAAATGGAAGGTAGTACCCATTCACAGTGAAGTGACACCATACATAATGTGTGTGTGTTTCGAGAAGAGTTTTTCAATATCTCTTTATATTTTAAGTTAGAAATAAAAAATATAAAAAATCTTAAAAAAATGCACTTCACATAGATTTAAAAATCAAAATATTATGAATTTTTAAAATAAAAACAAATTCAAATCATGGTATTATTTCTGTTATAAAGAGAAAAGACTTTGACTAGAGCTAGCGTAAGTAAGAGCCATCTCATTTTATGGCTACTGCTCCTATCAGGGTGGATCTATAAAGACTTTTATAAATCAACATCTTAATGTTAAGTAAAGCTAAAATATTTAAACATAAAGATTAAATAGATATACATACACTTAATATATATCATAGAGTTTGTTGATGTTCATGTATAATTATGAATATCTAAATTATCCAACATATAGACAAGAGACAAAAATCCAATATTAAGAGTTTTGACATTTCATTAGCTATGATCCTATATTTATAATATATATATGTACTATAGTAATATTTTAGTAAATTAAAATGTGCTCACCACAAAATTAGTGTTGTACTTATGAGGGTTTTGAAAACCTGGCAAACCATAAATTTCTGTTGGCATTCTATCATAATTAATATTTAGAAGTGTTGTAATACTTACATTGAATATGTGAAGAAACAAAATAAAGAAAGTGAAATATTAGAGCAGATAAATTTGACAAAAATGATTTTCATAATTCAATTTTTGCATCCTCGGCAGATTAAAAAATGACACCTATGACGTGGCTAACAATGATGACATCGCTGACTATGCCGCGACATGTACATATTCTACATTAAAACTACTCTCCTAACTTTCTTTTTTTTGTTTTTCTTAAAAAATAACAGAACAGGGGGATTGTACAATCTTTACATCAGACTAATAATCTTAGTTACAACCCTGTTCTGTACAATCCCGAACTCTCCATTGTAACTAAGATTATTAGTTTTATTGTATACTTTTATATCCTTCTGATCAAGTTAGTGGAACATTCTTAGGCTATCGTATTCACCTTAATAATGTTAGATCCCTTGTTTGTGGTTTCGTAGTGTGAGATTAAGTTGAGGTTACTAAGAGGTTATTTTCTCCTCTCTCTATCAAGGGGGCTGATTTGTGAGCTGTCGCTCCCAAGTGTTTCCCTTTAAATAATAATAATAATAATAATAAGTTTTTTGCCTCACTGCTCTTTTTCACTCTCATTTTTTCGTTTTGCTACTGTCCAGGATTGCTTTCAAGTTTATTAGTCTTGTCTTGGAGGCACCTGCTGTTGATTCCTCCTCGACTTTTGATCTCGTTATAATGTACCCCAACTCATTTGGCCAGCTTGGGAAGGTCAGGCAACTCGACAATATAGGAGGAGCCAATCAGTGGGGCCGACGGGAGGCTTGGAGAGGAGGGAAATGGCTCAACAGGCTGCACACACCTGTTTGCATAGAAGTAGGGGGTTACGCGTAGAAGCGGGGTCGATGGGAGGTAGACACGGGTTTTTTATATAGAAGGCTCCACCACCGCCTCCAAAGACTATATAAGGAGGGTAAGGGTTCCATTTTATTACGTCTCCCTTTGGTGGGCTCTGCAAGCAGGCCCCGTAGAAAATAAAAATTTGGAACCTAAACTATCAAAAGTTTTAAGAAAACAGCCATAAAGCACATTGTAGCACCTAAATACCACATGGTTCTTCCAGGTTCACCATTGTTTTTGGGTGTAGATACCGACCCCACATTCTTTTGAGTTACAACTTTCTTAATTGTTGGCACTGAAATTTGACTAGTTCAGTTGGATAGTACACATAGTGTCACCCTAGTGGTATGGGACAGTGTTGGACTGGTATTGAGGGTCCACCCAGTTATTAACCCGGATATAAGCTAACCTACCAGAAGGTTCTTGAAACCTAAAAACTACATGCAGAACAGGCCGATGGTTAGGGCTTGAGAGAGTGATCGACATGAACCCTACCCGCCTCGGCTTACAGCGATAGGACTAGTGTTGGGTGGTAATTTGAATTTTTCGCACCTGAGCAGGTAGCCCAGTGGTTGGGTGTTTGTGCCTTGCATGTGCATAACCTAGGTTTTTGCAAGTAACCGTAACCGGCAGGTTATATCTAGCCATAAAATATTTAATAACCGCAACCGCAGGTTAATAGTTTTCTAAAATTTGAAGCAACCGGAACCGCCGGTTATGAAAAAAATCAAATAACCGCCCAACACTGGATAGGACCCGATGTTGTTACCCGTGTTTACAGTTATGTTGCAGAGCTTCCTGGTATCAATGTGGGAGGGGATATTGTAGCAGCCACGGCAGATATGGTAGGATTAGCATTGCCATGTACAGTGGATTTGAAACTAGGCATTGAAGCTAGGCAACAACACGCTGAGCTTCCTTGTGATCTGCAGATATTGACTCTTCAAGTAGTTTACAAAAGTGACAGGGTTTATGCACTCCAAGTATTGATGACCGTTGTTGATATTTTGCAAGAATATTTCCGAGGACCATTGTTGATATCAGACCTCCATTTTTTCATGAAGTGCATTCTTGATACCAGCCTGGTACCAGAATTAAAAAAAAAACATTACCGTAGAGTCCTCCGATGTCCGGCGTTTATTAAATCAATTTTTTTTATCTGAAATATTCAGAAAGTAATGACCTCAATGTCAAAGCCATAAAGAATTCCGCGTTAGGGTTATCCTCTAGAGGAAATACCCTAATTACCTCCCTAGAGGTAATTTAAATGTATGTGACCAACTTGTTCAAAAATTGTAAAAATCTAACTTTAGGTGCCAGACCTACTTTCTCTGAGATAATTAAATATTCGGCAGCAATGCGCCAGACAACGAAGGACTCTACGGTATTTAACAACCTACCAGAACACAAAAACAAAAAAAGTTCCTACCAGGAACCTACCGGTATAAGCAAAACCTAATACCAGTCCAACACTGGTATGGGGCTCAAATCCTAATATCGTGTCCTCTGTGGGTAAGGTTTCGTGGCCGGTTGGCCCGGGGATTGCATCCTTTGAAAGGGGGTTAATTTTTGCCCTCCTCTGTAAAGGACCTGAATTGTGAGGCGGCAGTCCCTCCCACTGGTTTTCTTAAGAGAAAAATCAATCCCCCTGTTCTGCACGGAACCAAGGAAAAAAAAAAATTGGAATTAAAATGTTATTGTGGCACAAACACAAATGGACACGTGGAGAGGGAGGGAAGAAAAACTGGTGAGTACAGCAGTGGGATACCTTACGTGGCCGTCACAACGCTCCTTTCGCCACCGCATCCACACAGACAAGGGATGCGAGGGAGGAGACGCAGCACATTGTGAATGATGATGAGATTGTTGCCGTGAAGGCATGCTATACGTGTAAACAAGCCAAGAATGTGGAACATTCTACTTCTGCCGAGATCCATGTAGGCCAGGGTAGGTTCGATTGAGCTTGTCCAAGCTGTTACTCGAATTGTGCCCTTTTGTTAGTCCATCAGCCAGCGTAGAAGGTGTTTGATGCACTTAGCACTTGAGCAAGAGTAGGTGTCTCCAGCAAAAAGCTTTCTCAGAGTTCAGAGTTGTTGAACCATACACATACGTAGGCACGCTCATAAACCGCCTTGACAAGACCTTCGCAAGGAGACAGGTAGAGTGGGATAGAGTGAGAGACAAATTGTGGATGCTAGGTTTTTTCGCATCTATCCATCCAGTCTGGCCAAATATCGAGGACAATCCTATGGATTACGGATCGGCTTGGTGGTGGATCTACGGTGGGATTTCAGTGTTTCTGGTGCTGTTGGCTGGGATTATGTCAGGCCTCACCCTGGGCCTCATGTCTCTGGGACTGGTGGATTTAGAGGTACTGCAGAGGAGTGGCACCAAGGAGGAGAAGAAGCAGGCTGGTAAGCTTTCTCGACGGAAGTTTCAGATTATCGTTCCACCTCAACCTGGTTTCTAATTTGCACAACAGGCAGTTTTACATAGTTTTGGTTAAAAATGTATCCATTAAAGTGTCTGGGATGCCTGGTGTTGAACATCATTGAGTGAGACTGTTTTAAAAGATGGAGATTAGTGAACCTCTGGAGCCTGTGAGTCTTTTAAAAAGAAGAAACAATTTCTGGAATTCATTTCATTGCAAGCTTTCTCACTGTCACTATGTGCACTGAATTTTGTGGCAGCGACAATTCTCCCAGTGGTGCAAAAGCAGCATCAGCTCCTAGTCACGTTGCTTCTGTGTAACGCAGCCGCCATGGAGGTAGGTCTGGAAACTCTAGTGGGTTGCACAGCTGTTTTTTTCCAGCTCTTTCCTGTGCTGGCCTCCCCTCGTGGTCATCCGGCTACATTGTTTTCTCTCCTAATGAAATGGAGTGACGAGGTAACACTTTTGTTGACTTATGTCATGGATTGCACTCCTCTTTTTATTGACTAAAGTATGTACTGTTGTTGATTCTAATGCAGGCCCTTCCAATATTTCTAGACAATATGTTCAATGAGGTGGTGGCTGTGATCTTATCTGTCACATTTGTCCTTGCGTTTGGTGAGGTATGCTGGTCTTCGTTTCACCCCTCCCAAGGTTGTTTCAAAAGACTGGGCTGACATAGTAACCTCTGGGATATCGAAGTAGGCATCAAGTGGCAGTGAGGTGATGTGGGACAGTGTCTTATTCGTCTATCGATTTCAGTGATAGCTGTCTAGCTCAGCATATTGCCAGATGATAATTTTCATCAGTGGTAACGTATAGATTCCATTGTTCATTGAGTTTATAGTTGCCACACATCCAGAATATTGACCTGCAAGGTAAAAGGGACACAGGTTTGGCACAGGTGTTATCATCTGCAACACCATGCTTGTTCTGCCAGGGAATATGGAAGTGTGTTAATGGAAATCTCCTCTTTATAATTGTCAAGAGGTTATGAGGTACGCTTTGGAAATAGTAGTTACTAGGTATGTCCTGGTGGTAATACTCTTTTTCTTCATACAGGTTATTCCTCAGGCCATATGTTCACGCTATGGACTTGCTGTTGGTGCCAATTTTGTTTGGCTGGTAAAAATCCTCATGTGGGTGTGCTGGCCAGTCACGTATCCGGTTGGAAGGGTAGGTCCTTTTCTCTTGCTTATTATTGATGATTATGTCTCTTTCGTCTGAATTGCTCCATTGTGAGGAACTTACAATCTTTCCTGTCTCTCTCTTTCTTTTTCATAGAGTGCCCAAACTGGGGTCCATGGCCACAAAGCTACGGCAATTGATGTCTTATGAGTACATACTTTCTCCAGAAATAGGCGTCCTAACTTTCTGAGAGTGCTAATATGTGTACTGATATGTGATACATTGACCATTGTTTAGTCCGAGTCTTGCTGTCTTGGGTTGAAGGGCCGTACATGGTGTAATGGGTGTTTGGGTGGAGTGATTCTGCAGATCCTGGACTACTTACTTGGTCATGATGATTCAGCATTGTTCAGGCGGGCACAATTGAAGGCGCTTGTTTCTATTCATGGGAAAGAGGTAGGTATTCTAGTAAAACTTTCTTATAGACTATACATTTTGTCTAGTGTGTGGCCATAAGAAGCTTTCTTGTTACAAGAGGGGCTAGGAACATGAGGCTCAGCAGATTGGCATCATATTTAGAGCTTTTATGGTCCAAGTCGTACGGATTTGTTGTTTGGGAACAGTTGATGGCTGTTTCTTATGACAATGATGTGCCTTAAGGGCTTATGGTCATATCCCTACCCTCCACAACCAAAACAATTTCATCACACACCTTATTTGTCTGAATTAGTAGCGAAACACTTCATGGAGTCTGGTCACCCGAGCATGAGAACTCTCTGACACACATGTTGCTCAAAGAGACCCTCAAACTAAAGGGATGTGCTAATGCGGGGGTTTTAGCTAGGGTATGCATGAGAAGTGCCCCTATGCCCAGCATGCACCGGGTGCAACCAGTGTTTGAAACTGAAGAACACTTTTTCTTTTACTGCCCTCTTTACTATGTGGTCCGTGGGAGATTCAACTGTCTATTCTGTGAACCCCAATCTCTCACAGAAGCCTTCCATTATGAGGATCAGAAATGCTTGGCAGCTTACCTGCATGAAGGTTTGACCCTTAGGCAATCTCTTGAGCAGTAGTTGCTTTTGGGATGCTTCTGGCTCCCTATTTGTGTTTCGTTCTCTTTCTTGTTTCCTTTTGTCCCATAAGCTCTTTGAGCTTTCTGCGGATGTTATAAAGTTCCATTCCATGTAATGAGGTTGTAGTTCTCGTGAGAAAGTGCTGCGATCCGATAGTAGGGCTTAAAATTAGCCAGTGCCCACATTTGTTGCCCTTGTATGGAGGCCACCCAATAACAACACTACTGCAGGGATTTGGATGGTGATCTATGTTTGGCATTGACATTTCCTTAGAAAAGAGAAGTCATGATCCAACACTGCTTGTATAATCCTTCACCTAAATACACATGCGTGTTGTTGCATTGCCAGTCATGCTGGGTTGAGAAAGCAAAGGAAGCGAAATGTATTTATCAGTGCACTCAGTGTATTGGTGGTAACTCATGCATGGGATAAATCTCAAGAGCACGTGTGTGGTGGGATGAAACTAGGCTGGAAAGGGAGGGGATCTTACGCATGATGAGACCACAATCATCAATGGAGCTTTGGATCTGACCGAGAAGGTCAGCTTGCCGCAAGGCAGTGAGTCCAGCTTTTCACCTTGGTGAATGTATGTTCTTGCAAGTGACAGGCATGTACATATCTTAAGGAACTGTATATGTTTATGTATGCATTTAGTCATCTAATGTGAAGAAAGTTGCAATGCTGCCTTTATCATGGATATGGAGGGATGCAAGATGTGACTATGTGCATAACAAGAGGATTTGTACACCATGCACATGATTGTTTGAGGGCTTAGTTTTGATCTACTGATGGGTGGGCGGAAGTAGATTAAGTTGCTCAGGCTGCAGTCCTGTGAATGTGCTTGAAATCCTCACACTGGTATGGGGTCTTTGTCAGAGATATATCACATGGATTTGAGAGGGTTCCTGTGTCCTTGATACTCACCAGAAGATAATATTTTAGGGTGCATAGGTGATAGTAGAACTGGAGATTAGAGAACTGGTATCAAAATTAGGGATGTTTTCCATCTCTTGCCAAGGGCATGTGGAAGTGATGACAGAGGGTTCTTGAGGAGACGGGTGGGAAGAAGGAGCTTGGTCTATGTTTAAGTTGTCCTTGGCATTCGTCTGGGTTGCTTTGTCTGTAGTGTATAAGTCTCCACCAATTGGCCCCCTTCCCTGATGTAGCATAATTCTGGCCTCACAAGGTCCCGTTCACTCCAACAAAATAGAAGGATGTCCATGGTAGACTGCATACAAAGATTTCTGTGCTCACTCTTGGCTTTGACTAAATCAGACTGCGGAGGAGGCTATGACACCAATCGAGTCTACCTTCTCGTTGGATGCAAACTCCAAGTTAGATTGGTATGTATCGTTGGTTTGATAATTACATAATGGATATCTGCAGAAGTTGATACGGGGCTACCGAAGTGCTACATTTACTACTTTGCTTCTCGGTGAATCCATGTGAGTTCAGTATGTAGCTTGCTAGATGGTCAGCTGGATGTTGGTGAGACATGGAATGAGTGCATCCTAACTGTTCACTTCTAGTGTTTGCAGTGTTCTGGTTGTTAATATGTTCTGTTTGATGAATGATTTCTTTGGGAATGTTTCTGCCTGTTAATCCTTTCCATCTTGTGATCTTGCAACAACATATCTGCTCTTTGCAGGGAGGCATTGGGAAAAATATTGGCTCGAGGCCATAGCCGTGTCCCCGTGTATGCTGGCAACCCCCGCAACATCATTGGACTTCTACTGGTTTGTGGCCTTGCCTGATCTTACCTTTGTGTGGAAAGCATCAATTAGCATAGACATGCTGGGTGTCAATGTTACAGAACATTTTGTTTTTATGCCATGGCTGTAATTGAATTCCATGTATGAATACTATATAGTAACGCAACGCCCTCGGATGTTCATATCAAACCAACTTATCAGGTTGAAATCCCATGATAGCAGTGATACTTGAACTTGTAGATTCTTATGTCTGATGCAAAGCTGTGTGTAAGCATGATAGACCAAACAATTATGGTTCTTGTTTCCTTTTGCTATTTGAGCTTTCTGCAGACGTTTGGGCTTATTGAGATATCCATGGTTACAACAAACGAGTCTCTCAAAACATAACCCTTTTAAGGATATGTCCCATCATTTTGATTTGATAGTCAATGACCTGTTCCTCAAATGCAGGTGAAGAGCTTACTGACCGTTCGAGCAGAGGCCGAGATTCCTGTCAGTGCAATCTCAATAAGAAGAATGCCCAGGTATTCATTCTTAGTGATGCTGGAACTAGGCCATATCAGAGGGTCATTACTGACAGTAGTGGTGAATGTGACTAGCATTTGTTAAGGTGAGTGTCGCCACCCATCATCATGATTCTCATTGTTCTCACTCAGCATTTGTTCACCGTTGCTATTGGTTGTGCTGCTTAAATGTAGTGATATATTTGAGAACTTGGTCTTTCTCAAAAGTGTTCGTCTAGTGTTAAGGCAGTTTGTCTTGTTATGTAGTTCTTTAGACTTGGATAACATAAATGTTAACGTGTTGGAAACCGTATGGAGACTGCTGATCTAGGTGATGTCTTCCCAGGGTGCCAGCAAACATGCCTCTATATGACATATTGAATGAGTTTCAGAAGGGCAGTAGCCATATGGCTGCAGTGGTGAAAACCAAGGGCAAAAGGCACCTGAACAAGAGGGGTAGCATGCTGGCTACCCAAGAAAGTGCTGAAAAGGGGTCTGAGGACCTAGAAGTTATATATGCGGATCCCGAAAAAGGCTTTCAGAGCATTCAGGCTGAGATGAGTTCGGTTCAACCAGGTGACAGTCAGCCAGAAATCAGCTGTAGACAAGGGGAAGAGAATGGGAAAAGAGAGCCTTCCCAGGTTCGGTTCAAGGAGTCAGCAGGACCAGTCTCTGGAGTATTAGATGAGGCGGAAGAGGGAGAAGTTATAGGGATCATAACCATGGAGGATGTCATGGAAGAACTTCTGCAAGTAAGTTCCCTATACGTCTTTTTTGAAGTTGGTGGGAGTGAGGGGGGCAGAGTAAACAAACACAGTTTTCTCACCATGAGACTTGCGTGAGTTGCCTTGCTTCCAACCCTTGTCAGACACTGCACCTGTAGCGTTTGGCCAGTTGCTGGCAACCATAGGTCGTTCTTGTGATTTTGTTGATTTTGATGTGCCTCTTGCAAATTGTAGAAAGACTGTAGCTTCATATTTAGCTTCCCCTTGAAGAAACTCTTTTATATCAGGTCTCTCGTAACTGTTTGCTCATGCCAACCATGGCGTGGTGGTTTGTGGCATACTCACAGGAGGAGATTGTTGATGAAACAGACGAGTACATTGATGTCCATAAGAGGTTTGTTCATACTATACTTCCATTCGACAAGCGCTAGGACTGCATCAGCCAATCTCTGGCATAACAAATATATTGGGCATCAAATGGCGACATGGCTCATCTATCCCCCATTGTTGCATGCATTGTTAGACACCAATATTGGTTCGTATCCTACTAATTGTCTGTTCCAATTCAGGCCCTTGGGTTGTTGGGCCATAGGCTGATGCAACTTATCTGGCAGCCTGGCGACCAAAGAACTTACATCCTCAGTGCATGTTGTCAGCAGATATCATCTCAATGGCTCAACCATGCAACTCATTGGTTGAAATCAGTGATGTTGAATCTATTTTGTCATTCAAACCTGAATGAGATAGGGCCTTTCTTGGCAAGTCACTCACAGATTCGTGGTTGCATCTTCTTTTTCTTACATGCAGTTGTGTATGCCATGTGGTTGGATCAGTTGGACAAAAACTCTCGGAACGTGTGAAACATGAGGAACTAATGATTCCCAGCAGCGACTTTACATGCAAGGCCCTTAATTTGAACTCAATGGGTAGAGATGCAGTGGTCTATGATGTAGCTCATGCTGGCAAAATTATATGCATCGTACATAACTTGGTGGTTTTGTTATGGTCAGGATACGTGTGGCAGCTGCAGCAGCAGCACAATTGAATAGGGGGTCTTCTTTGGTACGCCGCGTTGGTTCTTCTCGAGGACCTGTAAGTCTTCAGCTACTCTGTCAACTCCGTGTCTGCAATTCATTTTTTCAGAAGGAAGATGAATGAATGTTGCACTGGTCGTGCAGCTGAAGAAATAGTTTCAGTTTGGTGTACTTTTGTGTTTTTCTTGTTTAAGTGACTCCTGTGGTGTAACCTTCAGAACCTACAGAAGGCTTTGTTCTTACGGGATTGTACTAAAACCAGTCCAAACCTTGATCTCAAAAGATGTAACATTCTTGTCAGAAGAAAAATCAGTCTGTACAAAATGACAGCTCATTCAGATGATACGTTTCAGATGAAGTTCAAAAAACTCATCCATGCATCGCAGAGGTCTGGGATTTACAGCATTCTTTTTGGGAGTCCTGTGGATGTGTTAGACCTGGTCTACCTGGTCGTAACTCCCCATGGAATACTTGTCCTCCAAGCGTGGCCGTGGGGTTGTAACCGACCAGGGTACTGGAGGCATTGAAGAATCAATAGAATGATTGAGGGAGCAGTTCCTCTTTGTAGGAGTTTATTGACTCGTCGTTCCTTGATCTTCACAGATAATGAGGTTGTCAAAACAAGGGCAACAAGCAGTGAACAAAGTCTGGAAAGCAGAACAAGAAACCTGGGCGGAGGCTACAGGATCTGGTAGGAGTGTAGAGGATAGTCTCAGTGAGCCTCTTTTGGGGACAAGCCAATAGCCCCCGTGTCAAGTTTCAGGGATCGTGCTATGAAATGTGTCAAACTTAGATCACAATGTCATACCTCGTATTGTGCAAAGCAAGCAACGAGCTTGCTTCTTAGAGTTGACTTCCTCAAGCTGGAGCTTGCTTCTTAGTGAAGACTTTGGTTTGAGCATAGTGAATTTTATGTAGGAGTAGTTTGCTCTTGCCTTTGGCTAGCATGGTTTATTAATCTCAAGCAGGGTATCAGTGGTGCCTAGACTCTAGGAAGAAGCCTGCTTGTTTGAAATCCTACAAAACTCTTGAGGGGCCTAAGCAACACAAAACCAGACGTTACCTTTTTTTCAATATTGTGCATTGTATGATTGTAGTGGTTTATCAAATCTCATGGCGATCAGCACAGGAATGTAAGATTTGCAGAATAGTACATCTGCAACAAAGTAAGGAACACGTATATATCCAGCTGGAGTCTGCAGCTTCTTGGGATCATCAACTTGCTCTGTGGTCACTCCATTGGAAGCATGTAAGCAAAGGTGTGGTGGTCTATAACATGCCCATTGGGATTTTCATGCCAAGCTGCATTCTTATGGCCTCCTCGGACGCCACTATATGTTCTACCTATCCCTGAATACCTTCAAAGTGTGTCACTACATAATGGATCTCTAAAAATGCTCAAGTAGGCTATGGTATTTATAACTGTGGCATCCTGCTTCTTCCAGGACGTTAAAACATCTTGAGAGCGGAACTCATGGCCATTCATGATGCATGAAAGTTTTGATGCATGTAAACTTTCTGCATGTGAGCTTCTGCATGAAAGTTGGTACGTGATGATAAACCTATTTTAGACTTGAGCGCAGGAATTGGGTTGGAAACAGAATGTATCTTCACTCAATTCAGGACTGTTCTCCGATTCACTCCAAGACCCCTTGATAAAATTGTACTCTACGAGGGCACAAGGAGTGCTCATGAAAAGAACATCTCCGTGTACTGTTACACAGGCCCGCTCAAACCTGGGGGACGATGTAACCAGCATAGCCATTCGATGAGGCATCTTGGCTATAAAGATGAACTCGTTTATACAGCGTTCATACTTTCTGAGGACTACCGGGACGGGGATCTTGACTTTGGAGAGTTGGGACTGATCCTCCAATTCATGAACGAGTACAAAGAGAGAACCCTTGTAGGTCACAAGGCGAATCCCTGCTGCACCCCAGAGCACAGTACCAGGAATCTTGTGGGAGTCTACGAGGTAGCGCCCTTGCTTAACGTCAAACACGATTACCCCAGGTGTTTTGTAGTTGTCTTGCACCTTTATGAAAATCAAGTTGCCACATGTGACGCTCTCCTGGTTGGCTACTGCCCAGTAAACACGCTTGGACAATGGAAGAACAGCATGGGTGGTAGTCCATGCATCGGTGAAAGAGTGATATACCATCTGAAGGTTCCGAGCAAGCAAAACCACTTTATAAGTAGTACTCTCTACGTCTGTGACCAACTGTATGACAGGCTGACTATGATAACTCCAGTAGGACTCATCTAGAACCCAGTGACCTTTATCAATCACAGGCGGCAGTCTTCGCCAACTATTTGTGACCGGGTTGCAGATCCAAAGGTTATAAGACTCTGAAACGCACAACAACCCTCCACATGTCGCTTTCACCCGAATATAGTTAAGATGTGAAAGATCAGCTGGACAACTTGTGGGCAACTTCAACCATTTCTTTGTAACCAAATCATACATAGTAATGTAAATCGGCGCCTTCTGATCCACTTCAACATCAAGTCCCGAAATCTGGTAGGACTTGCCAACATGTCTTTTGTCACTCAGAACCTCTGTATGCATACGTCCGAAATAAGAGCACGAAAGGAAAGATTTCCAGGCCCCACTCACGCCTCGACTCCGAGGTAGATCTGAATCAACCATTGGGAGATGGTGCGCTATAACCTTCTCCACAAGCTCACAGGGAAATGCTGCTCTCCGCACCGTGGCAGGGTCCACATCCGTTGCAGTAGTGAGCTGCCTCTGTTTCACAAGATTGGAGCAGCGCTGAATCACAGTGATCCAACACAACAGTGTGCTATGTGAGACAGACAGCGAAGGCAAGTGCAGTTGCGATATATATACATCTACAGACGGTGTGTCTAGCCTAAAAGTAAAAAAGTAAACGATCCAGTTGTGTTGATTGTCTATTCTCTTTCTTTTTTCTCAAGGGAAACAAAAAGCTAAACTAAACATATCCATCTTAAAAGTAAAATCTATACTTCAAAATAGACCCAGAGACTTTAGAGAAGAGATCGATATATGCTAGATCATAATAACCAAGATCAGGGAAAAAAGGTGATATAAGAGGTTCGAGACGATGTAGTTGACTGGGGAAATATATGAACGGGAGGGCATAATTTGCGAGTGTTGTGTTGAGAGAACTGTAGCTCTGCAGTGCAACAATATTGCATGCTTTGGTAAAGGTCTTAGCGTGGGCATGGTCACGTTGACTTGTTTTCAGGGGCAGTTTAGGGCCCTGTATGTTGTGAGGTCCAGAATCCAGAAGCGGCATCTTAACATTAGGAAGAGATGAAAGAGTGGGAGCAAAGAACGATGGACGCCTGGGCTGTTTAGAGAGCACTTGCAACAACCTGTAACAACCTGTAAGCTGGAGATGAGATATATATTGGAGTCCTGATGGCAATGGTATAATTCCTTAATATGGATGGACGGTGGCATGAGTTTGACTTGTCATGAGCTGCTGCCATTACAGAACTGGAGGATGGGTTCTGAACTGCGAATGGGAACTAGGAAATGGATTTTCTCCATGTGCGAGGTTCACTTTGAATTAGAGGAACTGTGTGCTGCAAGAGGAGCCTGCAGACATATGCCATGACGCACTTCTGATCTGGTCTTGAACGTGGTAGAATTAGCAATGCACCCCTGGGTCTTCTCTTCTGCTCTCGTTCTGCTACGGCTTAGATAGGGGATGCATGATGACTGCGTAACTCTGACATTCTAGTAGGGCAGGTAAAGGGGATGACAAAGATGGGCCCCTTCTTTTCACACTACAACACCCCTGTACTCAACAACATTGCACATCGTGAAACGGCAGGTCAGATGCTGGGCAGGTCGTCAAATGCTAGTGTTCATGGCACTCGATCTATCATAACATGCAGATTTAGCTCAAGATTAGTGGGCGATTTCCTACGGGGCTCCTGACTTTCTTTTGGGCTGCTTCTGGCTTCGCTCTTTGCCTTTTATTCTTTCTTGTTTCTTGCTTTCCTCTTGTCCCATAAGCCTGCGGACGTTATAAAGTTCCATTTCATTTCATTTCTCAGATGCATTGGGATACTCTACGTTTCCCTTATGGTTTGAAAGGGCAGTTCCATGTTGGCTTGCACACCAGTAATTGCTGGACTGCTACTGGTATCCCATATTCATGCTCTGCCATCAACACTGGAATTCCTCATCCCTAAATGGAGATAACCCCAAGGCGTAATGGGCATTTATCCCATGAGAACTATGCCGCCCTATCTATCGATCCTTTAAGAGCATTCCTAAGAAATGACAAGGTCTATAGACAGTGTCCATGAGACTTTCAATCACCACATTCAGGACTATTGAATCGCAGAAATTTCCATTCATATTGCACTACCAGCACTCCCAAAGATCTCACACACTCACGAATGCAACTGTACGTAGCCCCACACTTAAACAGAGGTCCAAGAAAATGAAGCAAACAGTGATCTTCAGCACATTTGGGCTGGAGCAGCAGCCCCCAAGACTCAGGACTCGAACTATATTCTGAACAATCACAGGTTGCCTATTGCACATTCAGACCTCAGCCTTGCGACACAGTTGTGAAATCACACTTCCAGCATTCTCCTTCCATGACAGAGTCTCCAGCAAGGATTACAGAAGTGTTCAAACCTCACATTTTCCAGATCTAAACTTCCCTGCACCATTCTAGAGCCAGACCTCTTGCACTATCAATCTGCCAAAAAGAGGGAGCTTCAGTTTCGCAGCGCAGCCTGATAAGCATCCACACCTTCCACGGTGCTGGCCCTGGCAATCAATAGCCATGACAAACGTTATGTCAGGTCTGCCCAGTAGCCATCACTAAGCGCAACCATCGTTCTCACCGTTTTCACAATGCAGAGATACCAATTTATCCGCCATACCGCCCATTTAAACAGAAAGGCATGACAGGCACAGTACTTGGTCTATCCCACAAGCTGCAAAACAAAGAGAACGGCAGTCGGAGCAGTATAGTGTTCTTACTACATCCCAACCCTACTCACTGCTCCGTCTTTGTCTTTGGAGGGGCCGGATGCGGCATACCCTGGGGCGATGTCAAGACAAGACTCTCCATACGTTGGGAGGCTTTGCTCTGGCAGCTCTGGCACGTCTTTCACTGGGGTGATGTATTGCTGCACACTGGAAGCCACACATATGGTGCCCCAAGGTTGCTCCACTATTACATCTTGTTCAAGGATTTCATGGACCAATTAATATGCATCCACCACACTCCCACACTTGCAATACATAAGGACATTCCACGCCAATATCTGACTCCAACCCAGCTATGACGACAACCTCATGAAGCAGCTTGCCCTGTTCCAGATATTGCGTTAGTTAGCATGAGTGGATATATTTGAGGAGTGCAACTTTTCACCCGACAGCAAACTTACAAACCTTATTTGAATTTTTTAAACCAGAAAGGTGTTTCAAGGTGGCATCTACCAATATAATTAGGATGGTTTGAGGATCTGTTTTTCTGTTCTGGAAGCTGCCTCTGGCCCAATGATTCTAGGGATCTCTAGGAAGATTCCAGAACCCACAAACTTGCTGGGTCCTTTTATTGGTTATGCCAGTGGGTCACACAGGTGTATTACAAACTGCTGCAATTGTGAGCACTGAGCACCAATTATGGTAGTTTCCATCAATAGCTAGTGGCTCAGACGATCTGGTCACAAATGCCGCTAGTTCACAGAATCACAGAGGACCTATGTTTGTGTGTTTGGGTACCAAGTACTATTCCAAGGTAAGTCTTCTACCGATGTCAGCCCCCGATGTCAACAAAGGTAGGTTCTGTCCCTTCGTGTTCCGCTCAAACTGGGCGCGGGGTCAATGGCCACAAGGCTACGGCAAACAACGTCTTATGAGTACCTTCTCTCAGTTGGATATTCGATTGGTTTCGGTTTTTCGGGATTGTTTCTGCTATCAGAGTGTCTGACTAGTGATGTAGACGGGCTGTTAACGGCAGACAGGCCGCGATGATTGATGTTGCGCACCAACTTCAGAACATGAGGTAGTCGACTTGTGTTTCACAAATTGAGGACCAGTAGCTGATAAGAGTAGTCCAGTGCTTTCTGTATTGAGCTAACCTGTTCTGTTTTAACCAGTTAAGAATGGCTCGCGGTAAACGAAGGGACGCATTTGAGGTGGCATGTGAGGTGGCCGAGCTTGTGGGCGTGGTTGGTACGGCCGTATTTAGCATGGGATACCGGGAAACGGAAAGAGGACGTAGGCCAAATTAGGGACACTACCGAGGCCATGCATAAAATCTGGGGTGAGAAGAAGAAGAAGAAGATGAAGAGAGGGAAGTGGATGGTGGTAGAGAGAGGCTCAATTGGCTCAGGTAAAGGTGAATGTGGGGCTTCCCTTCATCAAAAGGAGGAGTTGGAGTGGAAAGTGGAGATTGGCCCTGTCACGTTCCTAGTGAAGCCTTTTTGGTATACTCTTGACTTCAAATTGCCTCTTTATATGCAATCTAGAGTCTGGTTTTGAAATGTTTTTGATTAAGCAACCATTGTTATCGTGGGATTATTTTCAAGGAACAAGACAAAAAGTGAAGGATTGCGCAAGCGAGGCGGCATGAAGCACATCGGGTTGATCTATGAAGAGACTTGCTGACTTTTAAGGATATTTTGGAGAATGTGATCAGTGATGCTGTTAAGAAGAGGCAAGGGCGGACCCTGGTTTTGGCTGCTGGACTTTTGACGGTTCACTTCGTGGGTGATTTCCTACTGCGCTCCTGGTTTCTTTTGGGCTGCTTCTGGCTTCGCTCTTTGTCTTTTATTTTTTCTTGTTTCTTGCTTTCCTTTTGTCCCATAAGCTCTTTGAGCTTTCTGCGGTCAATATAAAGTTCCATTTCATTTCCTTTCTCAGAGTGCATTGGGTCTCTGCGCAGACGACATAATGTCTGTCATGGCTATTGATTGCCAGGGCCAGCACCGTGGAAGGGTCTGGATGCTTATCAGGCTGCGCTGCAAAACTGAAGCTCTCTTTTTGGTAGATTGGTAGTGCAAGAGGACTGGCTGTAGAATGGTGGAGGGAAGTTTAGTCTAAGATCTGGAAAATGTGAGGTTTACTTCTGTAATCCTTACCTGAGACTCTGTCATGGAAGGAGATTTTCTCTGGCAGCTCTGGCACGTCTTTCACTGGGGTGATGTATTGCTGCACACGGCAAGCCACACATATGGTGCCCCAAGGTTGCTTCACTATTACATCTTGTTCAAGGATTTCATTGACCAATTAATATGCATCAACCACACTCCCACACTTGCAATACATGTTGATAAGGTCCTACATCTGACTCTAATCCAGCTATGAGGACAACCTCATGAAGCAACTTGCCCTGTTCCAGAGTTCTGGAAGCTGGCAGTGTGCATCCTACAATGACCACATTGATCTTATGGCGTGCCAATTGCACAGTCATTGCCCAGCCAAAGCCATCCGTGGCACCTGTCACAACTGCCCATGCTCCATACCTGCACTTGATTTGGTTAGTACGAACGGCAAACAGATCCACACAAAAGAAAATCAACTCACAAAAAGCTAATTAATAGAAGTCATGTTTACTAGTCATTTGTCACTGGCAGTGTGGTTAAGTTCCTGTTTTCCATGCCCTTGCTGGGCAGAGTCTGCAATCATTGCAATCCATGAGACCACATCTTGATTTGGCATTTTGTCATACACTTGGCCGGCATCACACTTCCACACCAGACAAGGGCATTTCCTCCTTCGACATCTGATTCCAATCCAGAATTGATGATACCCGAGTGGAGCTGCCTGCCCTGTTGCAGAGCTGCTAAGTTGAGCATGCATTGAGGATCAATATAAGTGAGAGGAACAGTCCACTTAATGTGGTGTAGAAATTTTAGAGTGGTGATACTTTGTTTGCATTTCGGTAGCTTCACATTTGCAAAGTGGCCAGGGCCTGTCACAGCGAACTGACATGGTACCTTAAATTGGCATCTCTGTCTGACAACTGGAAGCCCCCACAAATGAGAGCCCACACCTCTACACAAGCACATAATTCAGGCTGCACAAGGTCCCTGAGTTGTGCGAGGGAGTGCATGCTGACACATGTAACATACCTTCAATAGGAAACGTTCATCACTCTAAAGCAGGGCGACCACTGGCAATTGCTGCAACCCCGGCATTACTGATGTTCTGAACCTGCCAGTCCACCCAACCACTTTGTCAGAACTCTATCGCTGTCCCTCTTCTTGCACGTGAGTTAGCCATGTAAAGAAGCTGCCCAGTGCTCTGCCCATATATTGACATACTCAACACTGAACCACCTGTTCAAGAACAACTTTAAAACTGGGGGGCATTTACAAAAACATCTGTCTCCTCCATGCAGCAAAAGTTTTGACGATGCTTGGAAGTGGGGACACAAACCTGTAAACTTGTAAGGTGCAGCAACTGCCTCCTATCTATGCAAGTCCCTCCTCAGTGATGTTTAAACAGAAGCCCAACTTCAGAAACCTAAGGGCTGTGCATCTTGCAATTGACTCCAACCCTGCACCATACAGAGATCGTCAAAAGAGGACGTCAAGTACCTAAACTGCTGCTATGTATAGGATGCAACCATCATGCTGGAAACTGCCAGGGGAAGCCTATTCAGATCACTCTGCAGGAAGTACATAAAGCAGTCAAGAGGTCTTTCAATGCCAAGAGCTGAAGCCTGGACACAGTTCACTATTCCTCATTCCATGTTTTTTCAATTTCTTGCAATCCACTGTCCTGTTGTTCACAAACCATGTCTCGCAAGAGACAGTAGGACAAACGTACCATGTCGACGATATTGCTATCTCTGAAGTCAAGCTCTTCCAAACAAGGGCACTCCTTGCATAACCAAGACAGGCCGAGCTGTGAGATAAGGCCACAAGCTTCCATCTTGAGGTTCAGAAGACCTTGCAGGTTGATGCGATTGCTGCTGCGTGTTTTGTCTGTCACGGCAGCAAGTGAGATCCAGTTTATGCAGACCCGTGCAGCCCGCCACAACACCTGTGATGCCAGTGTCCATTATGCCACGGCACTTGCTGACACTGAACTCTTTCAATGCCTTACTGCCTTTGCCTATCAACTCAAGTTCAGACCCAGAAATGTCACAGCCATCCAGCTTTATTGCTTGTGGCAATCTTATTAGCTTTTGGAAACTTGGAAACAGCTCGTCATATCATTATCTGCCAAACACGAAGTCCTTGGTGAGATTTGCACTCTTCTCAAAAAGTACATGGGAATGGTTTGATAAAAGAAATTACACACTGTCCCTTTGAGCTACCGGGCTAAATGTCCACAATCTTGAGCCACTGTAACTCAGTAAAGAGCACAAGGCTCATGCATACAACTGCAGATATGCATCTCTTTCCAAATTATGAACCAAATCAAACAGATAAGAACCCAGCAGTCCACTTGGTGCGTCCTGTTAAGTGCAGGGTAATCTAAAAGATGAAGTTGACAAAGGCCAGAAACGTTTTTACTCAGACTACCATAAAGTTGAGGCGACTGCGACTGGAAGTCTCCCAGGATCGCACGGACGACTGCAGCGACCTACTCTGACGCGTGAGCATTCAATGCGGCCACACTCTGGTGACCTACGTGTTGGCCATGGAGGCTGCTGCTTCTATAAGATGCAGTGACCGTTCAAATAAGGCAGGATCCGTTTCCGCTTTCGAGACCGTGATTTGTTGGAGAACTCTGGCAGTTGATAGTTGTGGGTTTTGTTTGAGTGCGTGTGTTTGATTACATCGGGCGAGTAGTCGAGGAGAGTGTAGCTGGAGAGAGGACAGATGGGAGAGATGAGGCAGCAGGAGCACAGACTGATGATGAGCCCAGGTGGGAGCACCGAGGTGAAGCCGCAGTTGCCGATTCACAGGAGAAGGAAATGCAGGATTTGTTGTGGGGTTTCGGTGGTGCTGGTTTTGGCGTTGGTCATCGTGATTGTGGCGTTGACCCAAACTATTTTCAAGTTCAAAGACCCCGCCATTACTTTGAATTCTGTTAAGGTGGAAAACCTGAATGTTGCCGTCAACCTTCTCCAGCTCTCAGCTGTTCTAAACATAACACTCGGTGTGGATGTGCAAGTTCAAAATCCTAATCATTACAGTTTCAAATACGAGAACACCACCATGCTGATGACTTATCATGGCGAGACTATTGGAGATATCGGATTGGGGGCTGGAGAGATCAGAGCAGAGAAGTCTGTGAGTCTGCCTGCACGCATTACCATCGAAGCCTTGAGCATTGTAGAGAATAGTAATGTGATCCCCGATGTAACGTCTGACGTCTTTCCTGTGTCTATCGCCGCCACAATCCCTGGACGTGTGAACCTGGCAAACATATACAAGCATCATGTTATTGTAACTATCGACTGCGCTCTTGAGCTCTGGATCGGCAATCAGACTGTGAAAGACCAGGTGTGCTCCAAGCATGTCAAGCTGTGATTGCTGAGGTTCGGTTAGGCCCTTTATCTTTTCCGTTAGTATTCTGCTGTCAAGGTCGCACAGTTCGTGTTGACAGTGCTGTATATATTCAAAGATATCATCAAACAAAGTTCAGAACAATGGCAAATTTTATCTTTTTGTAAACTTTCTATGGAGTGGCTCATACCTTCCGTCAGCTTTAGTCAGACTACTTCCATGAATTTCTATCTTTTGCATGTATCCAGGATCAGCATCTGGAAGTTCTGATGTAAATTCCTGACCTCTACTCCGCTGTAGTCAATTAGACTCCATATCCATGTCGGATGAGCTGTCTCATCTTCAAGGGGAAACCCCATGTTGGCACACCCCATGGTTTATTGCACACGCTCGGGCGCTGTAAGGCTGGAGACACTAGGTTGTCTTGGCCTACTTGGCGTTGTGAGCTCTTAACTGGAGAACTAGATTTGCGAGGCAGGTTCTCTTTGGGTCTGATTCATCAAAGCCAGAATCCAATGGCAGTTAGATTCACACAAATCTTCTTCATGCTTCAAGTAGCAATTCCTACATTTTCAGCGATTTTGATAATCGTGACAGCACGGACACGTAAAGAGTATCCCCTCTTTCACACGGGTAGTGCTCAGTGCACCAGCTATGGTCAAGCAGTGTAATTGAGCTACAACATTCAATTCTGAGAGATGACGAGAAGTACTTCGCCCTCACGAGGAACAATTAAACCACTTTCGTTTCTCTCTTGAATTGTTCTACTTCGTCCATCCCCCTTCCTTCCTTTTTCTCTCTTCTGAGGGCATTGGGGCGATTCAGGGTGGGCTCCCACGGTTTACGTGTACAGACTGGTAGATGCGAAAACTTGCAGCCAGAAGACCGGCTATCCCCAGCATGCAATAGGCCCAACCGTTGTATCGAAACTGGCTTCACTCTGTGTTTCTTGCTTCCCTTTCTCCTTCCCTCCTGAGGGCATTGGGGCGGTCCAGGGTGGGTTCCCACAACCTACGGATAGAGACTGGAAGATGGGAAAACCTGCAACGAGAGGACCGCCTATGTCCAGCTTGCATGGGGCGCAGCCAGGAAATTGAAACTGAAGAACACTTCTTCTTCTTCTACTGCCCTCTATACTACGAGATCCGTGGGAGATTCCACTGTCTATTCAGTGGAACCCAATCTAGTCGTCCACTATGAGGATCAGAAATGCTTGGCAGCTTACCTGCACGAGGCCTTCACCCTTAGACAATCACTAGAACATTAGTTCTTATTCTTGGGTTCTGGTTTTCTTTCCTCTCTCTTGTTCTTTCTTCCATTCTGTCCCATAAGCTCTATGAGCTTTCCGCGGACGTTATAAAGCACCATTTCATTTCATTTCTCTTTCATGCCACTGAGTAGTTCCCTAAACCAGCGCTGAACAGTAAAGCTCGTGTAATGGAGCTGAAGTTGCAGTATTGCAGCTTCAAAACACTCCGCAGATTCACAGGCATGGCCCTCTGCTTTATGCAATACGTAACCCCATGTGGAATTGGCCCCCCATGGGTGAGCTCAGCTTGAAATGCCTTCGCGACATAACTGCATGCCACTGGACTGCCTAGCTCCCTGCCTGCTCGCTGACACTGTCCTGCACCCAATCTCACTTGCTGTCTACATGTCCAGCATCTAATGACAATGCATTCTTGTACATAGCATGTGATGACTTCATTGCGTTGCCCAGGTGCCTCATTCAACATCCCTATCAATTTAACAGTTCAAAGAATTTGGCACATTTCAACCCTCAAGTGTTTGGTACAAAGGAGACTTATGTTGAAGGAGGCACCCTGCAAAATCTAAGCCAAAACATCCCTGCCAAAACATCTATCTATACATTTATGAACATTCCATACATTCCAAATCATTACTTGTAAGCCAAAACATATTATATACTAGGAGAATCATTCTAAATTGAACCTATCATGTGTGGTTCACCGTCTTCAAACGAAAAACTAAAAACAACATATAGAAATCCTAATTCAACCAGAATTTCGCACAACAAAACCATAGCCAGAAACCCTAAACATATAGCAGCGGCGGCAGCGGGGTTTTGCATTGAGAAACCTTTGGTGATGTAGCCACAAACATGAGAGGCGGTGGATTTCGCATATTTGAGAAATGAAATCAACCAATGAAACCCTAGCCAGAAACCCAGCGGCGCCAACAAGGTATCGCATTGAGACACCTTTTGTGATATAGTCACAAACATGAGTGGCGGCAGATTTCGCATTGAGAAATGATATAGCTTGAATCCAAACATCGTATGAGCATATCTTGAGAAAATCTTACGCCTATAGGGTAATATGTTTATCATGTATAGGGGTTAAGGTAGTCACACCCAAATGTGAGCTGGTCTTGAAATGGAGATTGGGCTGTAAAGTGGGTTCATACCAGTGTTGGGGGGCCGGGTAACCGCCAGTTCCGGTTCCGGTTATGTGGAACCGGACCAGAACCGGACCCGCCTGCGCAGAACCGGAACCGGAACCGGAACCGGAAATCCAGGATTGTGTGGGAACCGGAACCGGCGGTTCCAGCTACGACCACATGTGTGGGAACCGGGTTTGGGGTTTAGGGTTCCGGTTCCGGTTCCGGTTCCACCCCTGGGCTGTAGCCCTAAGTGCCTCTACGTGCGCGGTTCATGATGCGGCGAAGCGGAAGGTAATCGGCCACGCCGTAATGCTGCAATAGACCCAGAAGGCCACATCATTGGCTTGCCATCTCCATCTCATTGTGAATTCGGGCTTTGTAGCATGCGTCTGCGTTGAAGGATCGGACAGGGGAGAGATGGAAGTGTGGGAGGGGCGTGTGATTTGTTTGGGTCACAACGTTTCTACTTTGTTTCAGGAGAAACAAGGCAGGGAAGGGGAGAGCGGGAGTATGATATGTTTCACGCTGTATGCCTAATTACAGTAATGTGGATTCTGGTAGAAGCAGCTTAGGAGAGAATCCGTGTCGGACGCTTGTGTTGTGCAATACATTGGTGGGGTCGTGATTCAACTCGACCGGATTCAGGAAGAAGCAAAGGAAAACGGAACGAAGGCATGGCGGGGAGAGTGCCAGAACAGCGCCGGGTAATACTTCTGCTCAGACTGTCTCGAAGCGTATATAACTTCTCATTCAGTCTCTCTCCTCCATTTTCACGATGCATATATGTATGGAGTGAATGCAAGGGCAATTTCTTATGAGGATAAACGGATTCTTTACATGAGGTTTTCCGCACCCTAAGACACAAATGCACACACCAGTCTCTTTCCTCTCTCTCGTGAGCTCCTTGGCTCCCACACCCCCTAAAACAGTGCTGGTTTTGGTTCAAGTTCTACCGTATCCTACAGGCCCTCTAGTGGTTGGCCTCCTTAGTTTCTCCCTCCTCTCTCGCAGCTTACCTTCTCTCTCTTCTCTTTTCTCTTGTTTCTCTCGGCTTGTTTCTCTCGGCTTTCGGCGAAACAGGGGCTGTGTGGATCATATCTTCACTCTAAGCCAGATTATTCAGGGAAGGAAAAAAGAAGGGAAACCCACTTATGTTTTTTTCCTGGATGTCAGCAAATGTGCAGTGGTAGCATTCAACGACAGAGGAGAGGGAGGAAGTGATCTTGTGGCAGTGGGGTAGCCAAGAGATTCCGGTCCTCCCTTCCTACACTTACCTGGGCGTTGAGTTTTCCTCCGTTTGTAGTTAGGATGCACATATCCGGAAAGTTGTTCAAACTGGCAAGGGCAAAGCTCTGGGGCTCACTAAATTTTTCCACTGCAGAGGGGTCACCTCTGAGGTTAAGAAAACCATGCTTTGTCGCGTTATTAGACCTGCCTTGGAGTACGGATCTGCTATATGGGTTGATAACTCCAACCAGGCTAAGTCTCTAGAATCCATTCAAGTGGGGGTGCTTAAGGAGTGTATGTCAGCATGCTCCAAAACAGCCAATGTGGCTGTTCGGGGTGAGTTTGGCATTCCATCCTTAAGCTCCCGACGAGATGAATTCAAGGTCAGATGGTGGGGTCAGCTGCAACATATGCCCAACACCAGATATCCTAAGTTGATCGACTCTATATCTTGGAAACAAGACCGCCCTGTCAAACAGGCTAAGTCCTGGCAGAAGAGAGTAGAAAAGATTCTCAAGGACCTGGATCTGGATCCGCAAGTCTTGACCCTGTTGGATATATCTGCCTTAGAGGCTGTAGTGTCTGAGGCCATGTCTGTTGCCATGAGATTGTCTGATGAAAATGAAGTTAGGCAGAGAACTTCCCTGAACTTGTTTCCAGTCAGTGACATGGGGGTGGACATCTTGGATGACCTCAAGGGTCTACCCACTCTCGGCACTAGACTGAAATTTAAACTCAGGGCAGGAAGCCTACCTTTGAACAGCAAACAGAAGCAGAGAGGAAAGGGAGAGTGCAATTGTCCGTTCTGTGGGCAATCTGAAGACAGTATTCATTTTCTGATACGCTGTCCGGGGTTCTCTCACCAAAGAGAGGCTCTCTTCAATTTTATCAAGGGAATTGTGCCTGTACCCCTGTTTACCAACTTTGAAAGTCTCGAGGCTGAGCCAAAAGCCCAGGCCCTCCTGAGGCCTAGTTTTTGGGCAAATCACACACAGCAGATTGATGCTTGTGTGAAGGGTTTTCTAGAGGATATCTGGAAAACCCGGATTAATTCCTTATACGATGGTAAGTCTTACTACCAACGTCAGCCCCTGACGGAGGTAGGTTCTGTTCCTTTTGTTCCCGCTCAAACTGGGCGCGGGGTCAATGGCCACAAGGCTACGGCAAACAACGTCTTATGAGTACAATCTCTTGTTTCTCTCGTGGCTTCACCAGCGTGAGGTACGCCCTCTCTGAGGGAAAGGCCCCCCTGCAGGCAGGGTCTGTGTCTGGCATGGCTAATCCTGGTTAATAGGCCAGTGCAAGTTGATGCTGCAGCTTAGCCTTCCAGAACCCCCTCCCTGTCCCTCTTCACCTTCCTGTTCTGATTAATCCCACCTCGGAGAGCATGCCCCTGCATCATAACACGAAAGATCAATGCGCTTACCCATGTGCTGTTCAGAACGAGGGCCCTATGAGTAATTTGCTTATCTAGAGCGAGCAGCAAGACAAGTGTATTGACTCAGACAGCGCAAGTGCAGAATGGCCCACATCGAGTCACCTGGACAATATATTGGAGCAGCGAAGAAATAGACCAACAACTGCTGCTGCTCCCCGAAGATCAAATCGGTTGTACAGTGAGATAGATTCTACAGGTTTTGGTCAACAAATTTGCCACTTCTTCGCTTCTGTGCTAGCTACATAATCTAGATGAATTCAGACCAACCGAGAAGAATTAACCCAGAAAGAGGTCAGCTTCTGCCCCTCTCTTGTACGGTGCTTAGTTGTACAATCTGGATGACAGCCAGGCTAGCTTTGTATGACCAATCTGTACTTTTGCAGCACATAATGGATAGCAAGTTGGTTGGGGCGTAATGACAGTAGGTTGCTTCCTTGCCTCAGTGTCTATTGCCATGATCAATGTTGTTCATCGTGCAACAGAGATTTATACAGAACCTCGGCGCCTGACTGTTCCTGTATATGTGGCAGGTGCACACATACTTTCGGGAAATGTGTTTGAACCACGGGCACTCAGTGAGCTCCTTCCAGATTTACCTAGGTTTTGCAGCGAGTGAGGTAACCCCCTTTTCTTTTGTTCACCATTCTGTGGGTTATTGTATTGGCAGAATTGATTTTCACCCTGTTGTGAGGGGTCTCCGCACTGTTCATTTCCAAGAAGTTGTATTGTGGGATGGTAGGATAGCTGCAGGTGGAGCTGAATAAGGTGCTTATGCAAGTTTTGTACGAGGGTGTTCCTCTTTTCGCTGTGTGTCAGGGAATCTTGAACAATGTTGACTGGCGAGAGGAGGTATGTGAGCAGCCATCCCCCCGTCTCTTCCATCCTCTCCTTCAGGGGCTCTCTCGTTCATAGTTTCTGGCTACTCCACGTGGCACTGCATTCTGGCTGTCTTCACTTGAAAGTCAACTTGGTCTTGGTTGTCAGTGATTTAGTCATCCAGTCGTCTCCAAGTGTGTTCAGCTACTGAAGAGGGCTTTTCAAAAGAGAATGATCTAAGCAATCGAGTGGATGTCAATGCTGTAGCAAGTAGAGTTAGTGACGTTGGTAAGCATCCACCACTTTTGGTTATTTTACTGTTTTTAGCTTTAGTTCACCATGAAGCTAATCAGCTTCCTCCTTTTCTGCTATGGCATGTGGTGCACAAGTTTAGGAGGACGAGCAAGGAGGGCCCACCTGCAACCAGGCCCCTTGGTCCATGATAATCATTGATCATCATTCTTTTTTTCTTTTTTTTTTTCCTGTTTTCTTTGATGATATACCAAGGGGCTGATAGCCCTTGCTCCACTATGGTAGATTTTATATTGGAGGGAGCACAAGCAAAGAGGGGCCCGCCAACCAGCCCACATTGATCATCACTGGTAAGTATCTTCCCTTTCTTTAAATTTTTTTAATTCTTGATACAATTGGGGGTTGATGAGATAGCCCCTTTGGCTTCTGTTATAGCAGATTCTGCATGAGAGGGAGGGAGCCCAAAGTAGGGAGGGACCTGCCAACCAGCCACCATTACCCGCCTGTAACTCCCTTTCATTGAGCTTTATTTTTTTAGTTGTTTACATTTTTAGTTGTAAATATATGAGTTGTGCACAATTATTAAATGCCTTTTGGATTCTTTGTTTGCATTGTTTTTACACAGGAGTTGTTCCACAAGCTTTTTATGTCATGGAGCCCAATATTTTCGATGAACTAGAAAGGGAAGTTGTTCTTGACATGAATGTTGATAATGAGAGAGCTTTGGTGGAGTGCCATGTTGCGGAGGATGCTCATCATGAAGCCTCATTTACATCAGCTCATCAAGCCTCGGCTGCAATGTCATCTTCCACAGTTTCGCCATCACACACGGTGTTGGATGTGGAGGCGCAGCTCCCAGTACTTGACAAACAACGGGATTTTTGGAAGCCCCACAATCGCACTGCTTCGACATGGGCATTCTATGCAACAAAAGACTCTGCTCCAGTGGACATAACAAATCCACAACAAATGAGGTGTGTTCTATGTCATCCTGTTGGTGTCACTCCTGAAAGCAAGAAGGGCATTGTGACCTATAATAAAACCAATGGTATCTCTGCCCTTCGAAAGCATGTGGATCAAGAACATGACATTGTTTTGCGTAGGTGGATTGAGAGGGAAAATCTTGGACCTGAGAAGGCCCGTAGGCCAGCCAAAAAGAGGCCCGGCCCCACTCCTGGAAACATAGCTTCTTTTTTTAGGAGCCCCACTCCATACAACCAAAATGATGATCAACATAAGCAGTTCAATGAGTATTTAGTCTTATTCATTGCAAAGGAGTTGGTTCCACTGTCTTTGGTAGAATCCCCTTGGCTAAGAAGGATGGTGTTGAGGCAAAATCCTCGGATTGTTTTCCCTTCTCGACGGACATTTGTGAATGAGGTCATTTCAATCTTGGCAGAGAAGACGAAAGAGCGCTACATGTCCCCATCTCTTCAAAGTTGTGCTACTTGCTCCGTGAGTTTTGATTTGTGGATGTCAAGAGGGGGAACTGACACTTTTGTCATCATAACGCACTTTATTAATCAACAAAGGGAGCAATGTCATGTGACTCTTGGCATGTTTGAGACACCTGACACATCTGGGGCTGCCATGGCACATCAAGTCAACAATCTTCTTGTGAAGTATGGCCTCAATACTCGCATTATTGCTTACGTCAAAGATGAGAGAGGTAACTTGGCCACTTTGACCAATGCTTTGAATTCGGTGGTCTCATGTGCGTGTTTGGGGTTGGATTCTCATTTGTGGGTAGCTGTTTTGGGCATGCAATGTCCAAGTGTTGCCAGTATGCAACAAATGATGCAAAAGTATGCGCAGATATGAGATCGGTTTCTATAAAAAATGCCCAATCAGAGTTGCAAAAAACCATTACTTTGACCAAAAAAAGTGGCAAAGGGAGACAAGAATGGGCAAAGGCATGTGTGGACAGCGGCATTCATCCCCGCAAACTGAAGACTCCGGTGAAGACACGGTTTGCTTCCAAGGTGATCCTCTTCCAAGAGACTTTGGAGTTTAGGCAAGCCATAATCACTTGTTACTCTAGGCAAACCTCATTGGCACTGCAATCTCGCATACCAAGTCCACAAGTGTGGGCCATTGCCCAATCAATTTCTACAGTTCTAGGGCCTGTGGTTCATGAGTGCATTATGAATCAATCTGGGGGATTTTGGCTGTTGTCCGATGCTCTTAATGCAGCCATTGCCACAACAATTCGCATGCGAGGAAGTAGTGTTGGGGGGCTGCAACTGTGGATCATTGCATGGGGGATTTCTCAACAGAGTTGACATTGTTGGAATGGCGGATGGCTCGAGAGGTGGTATATGTCTTGGAACCATTTCTTTCTTTTTTGGAAGGGTTTCAATCGCGCAAAGCTCACAATATGCTCGCGCTTATGCTTGACCCACGTTACAAGGGGTTGTCATTGGTATCACAATATGTGGGCAAAGAGCGTGCTTTGCATATTGTGTCCCAATATGATAGTATGGTGTTAGAGCCTCTTTTGGTAAAGTGTTTCAAGGTCTTACATCCGGATACTTCGGCCCAATCACAGCCCACTGCCACAATGGACGAGATGTCCTTATTTGGTGTGCATGACCACAATGAAGACATGACATTGACAGTGGTGAGAGAACAACTATCACATTTCAGAAGGACGAAGATAAATGAAGGTGAGTGCGTGGCTCCTTTGAAATGGTGGAAAGAACACGAGTCTCTCTTTCCGTATGTGGGATTTTTGGCACGGCTAATTTTGGGCATAGTTGGATCTCAGATTGAAGCTGAGAGGGTTTTTAGTATTGCAGGTGTCATAACAAACTTGAGACGGTGCAGGTTAAATATTGAAAACCTTGATATGCTTGTGAGTGTAGTCAAGAATTGGCCAAATGATGCTAGAGTTGGTTGCTTTAGTACTTCCATGAAAGAGTTTTTGGATAGGGAAGAAGTCATCTTAGATGAGAATGAGGACTTGATTGCAGAGGCAAACCTCTTTGAGGTAGACTGATTTGTCTTAGAGACAAATAATTGTTCAACATATTACACTATACTCCTTTGATTGGAGTTTGTTTATTTGTCATTTTTATTGAAAATTTCAGTGACATCCCGTGTACTTAGTTTGTTGTATGCTATATTGACAAAGCATCATCCATAAAACACAAATTTATGTAGTTTTTTTTAGTTGTGCTTTTGCTGCACCATAAAAGGTAACCATAGAATTACACATGTTTAATTTGTTTTGTATTTTGAATTAAGATCCTTATGTAGTTAGTCTGTTTTAGTTGTTCTTTGCTACACCGTACAACAACTTATAAAATCTCTGGTTTTCCGTTTTTAATGGAGACCATGCGTATATAACTAGTTATATATATCATAAAAGACAATCACAAAAAACATATAAGTTTATTTACTTCTGTTTTACTAATAAATTCCCTGGTTTTAGTTGAAAATTCTCAGTATGACCAATCAGATTAGTTCATCTAATTTTCTAGAAGAATAAAAAATTAAAAGAATTTAATATATTTTTAAAAAAGAACCGGAACCTAACCGGGAACCGGCGTTTTTTTTCCAGCAACTAACCGGTAACCGGAACCGCCCCCATGTTAAAAAGTCAGAACCTGAACCGGACCGGAACCGCCTTAATAAAAAATAACCGGATCCGGATCCGGAACCGTCTCTTCAAAAATTTGTGGAACCGGAACCGAAGGCTCCTTCACAAAGGCAAGAACCGCCCAACACTCGTTCATACCAGTGTTGTTACTGGTATAGAGGGTTAAGGTGGGTATATAGTAGGGTATGTGGAATGGTCTCTGATACCCTACTTAGGGTGGGTAACGCTCAGGCAACACCCCTCGATACCCTAGTTGCCCCCAGTATGTGTTTGTAAAAAACCCATGTGAAACTAGACTAGCTAGTATAAAAGTTCGCGATACCAACCCCCTACCATTGTTGAGGAGGTGGAATGCAAACTTAGGCAGGTCTGGGGTGTATGGTGGGGAATGTGACGAGAGATAAGTTTTTTGCAACCTAAATTAATTGAGGTTATACATTTTAATGCATTTAATATTATTATTAATACCTAATAAAGGTGATCATAGACCCTGGCATATATCAGGCTAGTGTCACAAAAAGAATATTGCATAACATACCGGTGAAACCTATAATCTAATACAATTATATATACCAGACCAGCCAATTGATTTTTAGTATAATCTGATATCAGTAACCTATTGGTATGACTATCGAGCTCTTACCCAATACCATTAACCCATTGGTATTAAAAAAATATGATACAAGTATAACACTAGTTCATACACCCCTTAAATGGTGACATTGTATTCACTGGGCTAAATTGGATGCACTTAGGGCAGCCTCCTCTACATATCGATTTGTTACGTGACCATACGCGTACATAATCCTGTAACATGTGTATTTTGATTAGGGCAGCATCTTAATAAAGCTGAGGATTTGGTGTACATACGTTATTAACGTAATTAACGTTGTATGAAGGCCCAAGTGGTCAGATTTGCGGCGATGTAAATTTCATTTAGTATTGGGCGGCTGCTCACATTCGAATTCATAGGTGGCCCATTTGAAATTCATAGGGGGGCATTTGAAACTCGCGTTGCAACTATATGAAAGACTACGATACACATATCTCGCTAACTGCAATGCACAATCCATGAGGGGGCAGTGTAGATTAGAGATGATTTATGGATCAGTTTAGGCTTAGTGCAGACTTAAGATAGTTGCTAGTTTAGTTGCTAGGATTCAGTTCGGAGGGGGGAAGTGTGTTTGCTGCAGTAGTTGTGGACCAAGTTTTAGGCCTTCCTTAGCTTTCCGATTACTGCCAGACGCTCAGGTAGATGAGAGTAGCAATAGAGTAGATATTGACAGCCATTCAAGTGACTATGATCATGCATACAATGAACGTTATGAACATGCAAATGAGGGCAGTCAAAGTGAGAATGAGGCTGACCAGAAATATCAATGGGATGAAGGGCAGGATTCTGATGTTGAATTTCAAGTCGGTCATGGATTTACATAAGAGTTTTTACCTGAAGTGGTGATCACACATCCAACAAGAGGACCATCATGAGATCCAATTGATTTCAATGTGGAGAGTAATGAAGAAGTTCCTGCTAGGAAGGGGGGCGGCCAAGAAGAGAACCATGTCCACGTAAAAACGGGAACTAGACTGATGTGTAGCTCCAAGGAGCCATGGCAGGTGTTGATCGTGGGGATGGTTACACCTAAGTTTAAAGAGTAATTCAAGGACTTGAGAGTGGAAGGGCCAACAATGAAAATGTTCAAACATTCTATGCAAAGCTGACAGAAATGTATAACAAACATAACTATGGGGCTAAGAGGATCTGGAATTGTGATGATAATGCCAGATCAACGCGAATGGTTGAGTGTCCTCACCTGCATGAATGTTGCAGAAAGCTACATTCCCAACTTCTATATTTTCAAAGGTAAAAGATTTCGTCGCAATTACATTCACAAATGCGAGTTTGGTGCTACAACGGCAATGCAAAGGAAGGCATGGATGACAACAATATTATTTCACAAATGGATGTCATATTTCTTGGAATCAACAAAGACAATGGGCAATGAGATCTCAGTCACAAATATGCGCTTGCTGATCTCACATCTCATTATAGATGTTGTCAAACAAGCTAGAGCAGTAGTCGTGATTGGACGTGATTACACGTCCTTCCCACACTTCCCTGCATGCACTCCGGCCTCTTGATACAGTGGCTGTGTTCAAGCCATTCAAGACAGTTTTCCGGAAGTACAAAGATGTATGGACCATGGCTCAGAAGGGGAGCGGAGCTCTCAAAGAAGATCTGGCCCACTGGGTCTCACTTGCCTTGAAGAAGCGGCTAACCCCCCACACCATTGCATTAAAGGGGTTCAAGACTACATGCATTTGGTCACTCAATTCTGAAGCAATGGTGGGAAAGATAGGCCCATCTGAGTATTTCTCATACCAAACAGAAGAGCAGACCTGTACAGACCCCATACATCCTACCACTCCAGAACCAGAGGAAAAAGACCTGATTTCAGAGCTTCACGTGAAGAGGTATTGGGCATTTGTGTGTCGGGTACGCAAGAAGACCAGCACGACTACTTTTGTGGTGGTTGACGATGGGGATGACTAGGTTCAGCCCAATGATGCCGACGTTGATGAAGAGAAGGCAGTGGGGGGCAGTCAGGAGCCCATGGAGATCAATGACGACTTGTCATTGGTGGTGGGTTAGCCATCCCTACCAAGGCGAAGCTCAATCTCGCGCTTCCTTACGCTGCCAGAGGCACCTACATGCACATACAAACAGGAGGGTCAGATTGAATGCTAATGACCCCATCATAGACTACAACAAATCAATAATTATGACAGCAGATATATACTTAGCATCTTTGGAACAAAAAGCTAGACTTGAAAGAGGAGGTCCTTGCAGCCAAAACCAAACGTGTAGCAGAAAAATCAACTCAAGCTCAGGCTAAGCAGGCCCGGGAGTGGGACCACCTGCAAATGAAGTAAAAGCACTTCTGTAGGAGTGGGCCATGGTGGGAAGGAGGAGCAACATGGAGGGAGACGACCACGAAAATGGCCGGAGGCACATGGAGGGAGAGCTGTTGCCGGCCAGTCGAGGAGACACCTTGGTGCACAAAATGACAGTTTAGGGAACGACCTAGTGGGATCAACACCATGGGGGGGCTTTATACTATCTATCCGCTACCATTGCTCATCTACTACTCTTCTCCAGTAATCTCTCTGATACAAGGTCAACAGCTCTCGATACCATCTTTTGTTTACTAACCATAAATTGATTATCTCTCTGTCACTACATTGTAATCTCTTAAAAATGTCTAGCGACAAACTATTAGGCAGTCCAGTAATTAGTTCTACAAGATATGCTATCCGTTCTCCTTCACACATCACTAGCAATCACTCTTTATCACCAATTCTGTTTCTCCAGTTGCTCTAGGGATTTTCCCTCACCAAAATTATGATTCCATTCTCTCATAAGTTCAAGGTAAGGCCGCGTCTGTCCAGGTGGTCACTCCGGAGTAAGGCACCTCAGCCAAATAGACATGTGCAAGGTAGTTTGTTGGGGTTGCCACTGGGGGGGAGTGTTGGAGGCCGCAGGAGGTTACCGTTGCAGTGTTGTTTGGTGTATCCCCGGTGGAGATGCTCTAAGAGCATCTCCACCGGGGATACGCTAAACAACACTGTAATGGTAAAGGACCGCGACTTTGAACACTCCCCTCCCCCACCGGCAAACCCATCAACTACGCTGCACATGTCATTTTTGTTGACGTGCCTTGCTCTGGAGGGCCCACCTGGCAGACGTGGCCTTACCCTCACGCCATAAATGTGCACAGTCGTGCTTTGTAGTCTCTCCAGCAGGTATCGGCCGGGGTTAGAGGCCCAATATCCTGCACCAAAGTACCGGGCCCGGGGGTGAGGATACCAGGGCCGAGGGCTCCTTTGTCGTTGCCGTGGCATTTAGGGACCCCTGGTGGAGATGCTCTAACAACAACACTTAAGAAACAAGTAAGGTAATTACACCCAAATGTGAGCATTTAAGCAGTGCAGCCCACACAAATGGTACAATTAAACAAAAAATATTACACGAGCAGATTAGCAATTCAACAATCAGTTTGATATCAATTGTAAGTTGTTTTTGAATGAGGTGGCTAATTAATATGAATTATCAAAGTGCATGTACACATCATCCCAATTCTGAGCAATAGAAGGGGCTATAAATGACTAATGTTGATACTAAGAAAGATTGTGTAAGTGGCATGTCTAGTTATGCACCTAAACTTAACTTTATTGACAAGCTATAAGAGCCCATAAAGGCACCTCACAACTTAGCCCAGTAAAAGAAAAGGGATATCATATGGTGCTGAAGCCAATTAAAGCGTTTGACATTAATGAGGCCTCGTCAGTGTCGAACGGAAATTCGTCTTGATGAATACAATGGGACAGAGTTGATAGAGAGTGGAGGAAGTATCATTGAAACTGGTAGGATCTTAGTTGCTATAGATTGAGGTAAGCAATGGTAGAACGTCTTCAGAACGGAGAATGAAGAGAAATAGAGCACGCAGTCATGTTTTTTAGTCGCTCTAGCAGGTGTCGACCGGGCCTAGAAGGGTCTGTATCCTGCACGAAAATAGGCCCCAGGGGTGCGGATACCAGGGCCGAGGGCTCCTTTGCCATTGCCGGGGCATTTAGGAACCCCCGGTGGAGATGCTCTTAGTGCCTATGTGAGCAATTGAAAATAATTTCACAGTTGTTTTAGTCTCTCAAATTTTCGTTTCATTGTAGAATATTCCTGAGGTATTTTGGGAATATTTAGAATATGCCCTTGTGCTCACATGCTCGCTATCTAACCTCCCATCACCCATGGTTTCAACCACGCAGGACTAACTCAATGGTGAGACTCCAGAGGGTTGGATTCAATAGATGTAAAGACGTCACTAACATTATGTAAAGCCTGCATCTCAGGGAAACAACACAGAGAGAAATTTTTTATAGAAGAAGGCACTAGAGCCCCAAGACGATTAAACGTAACTTAATACATACAGATATATGCGGACCAATACAGACTGCAACACATAGTGGGTCTAAGTACTTCATCACCTTCCACTACAAGAGAAGCTAGGTTTCATGACTGTGGCTTTCCCGTAGTCATGGTACATCTGACTAAATGCATGAATGCGTACTCATGAATGTAGTTAGAAATGAATAAAATATTTCCTAGACAGACCTATGATGGGACATATGACTGACAATCGTATGTAAGTCTAGGATATGATGACATGTCACGGGACATATGACTAACAGTCGTATGTACATCTAAGAAATGATGAGGTGTCATATACACATGTCTATGACTGGATAACATATCATAGTCATGTATTATTACATGACTACATGACTATGACTGTGACGATATATATGACATGTCACACCCTTTATATTTCAAAGTTTGTTATGGTTATATACAATCAAACCAGTTATGTTGTCATGTATGTGTAATAGGGGGGTTGGTTAGTGTAAAATGACTTAGTGATGCTTTAATGCGGAAGTCTTAGGTCTCACGTGTCAAGCAGACGCCTTGCCACGTGTCCTCCACACGGATGTATGTAGTCGTCACCACGCTAATATATATGACTATGGGTCAATGTGGACATGTGGCATGCAGACGCCTCGCCGCATGGCCTTCCTGTGGGTGTCTATAGTCATGACAGTGTTGGTACATATGACTACACGTCAGCCTCCAATCAGTACGCTCAAATGACACATCACTGGTCTTCAGTCAGTCCTGGGGATATATAAGTGTAAGGTACATATGTCTAGTACAGTTGCTTTATGACCAGGTTTTATGCCTGCTAGTCATGAGGGACTTACTACTACAAAATAGTCATGAATCCCAGTCATAAAACCTTGTTTCTATTGTAATGTTCATTTATCTAGATTCACAGTTGATTACTTATTAAAGAACAACTTGTCTGAAGCATTTGAGAGATTCAAGCAAATATTAGTTACTAGTCGAGAATTAGCTTGGGAAGAAAATAGAAGTTCTAAGGGGCTGATGGAGGTGGTGAGTACATGTCTATTGAATTTACTCTTTTCTAGTCAAGGAAATGGTATTAGAAGACAATTCACCGTAGCTCGGACACCACAACACAATGGAGTGTTAGAATATACTCATAAGACATTGTTTGTCGTAGCAAAATGGAGTGGTGGAGAGAAAGAATGGGACTGTACTAGTAACCATATTTTCTATGTTGCACGTTCTAATCTACCTAATTCTTACTGTGGGAAAGCCCTAATGAAAACCAATTATCTTCAAAATAGATCACCAACTAAAGCAATAAAGGATAATAAAACACCAATAGAGACATGGAGTGGAGTGAAACCTAATATCTCACATCTTAAAAATTTCGGTTGTAAAGCTTATACACTAATTAAGAAAGACAATAGGAAGAAGCTACATTCCTACACAAATGAGTGCATATTTTTGGGATATCGCAGTGATATAGATTATTGACAGCATAACGAACAATCATTGTTCCAAGGGAGGTAATATTTAGAGAGATAGGTATTGACTCAGTGGAAAATATTATAGAAGATGGAATCGCAAGCAAAATATTTAACCCCTAAACGCTCAAGCGACCCAATTTGGGTTGCTTGAGTTTTTTCGGAGCCCACCAATGTCGCAGATGAAGTCGGATGAACCTGCGCCTTCAAGATAAAATGTGTCGCACGAAGAGAGTGGGGTGTGGGAAATTTGCAATTTGTACCCCCTTGTGGCCACATACAAAGTGGCACATCCCAAATTTGGAAATTTGGGCCTCAAATTTTGATATCATGTTGTGGACATGATAGGCTATCAGGTTGTAGAACTTTTGGCTTAAACATCAACCAAAAAATTGAGAAAACGTAATGTACCCTACTTTCTCCCAAAATTTGAAAATTTTACCATTTTCCTTTGTTATAATCTTTTTACTGAAATATTTGAATTTTTTTCAAATTTACAGGGAACTGGTACGGCTCATCTGGGATGAGATGTAGGGTATATAGTGTTTTTAGGCGGAAACGCCAAAATAGGCATGGACGTTTAGGGGTTAAAGCAACTACAATTAGATTCGTCTTTAATCTTCAAATAATATCCAAATACTAACAACTAACACCTTACTCACACACCACAAAACCCACTTCCTCAAATATAAACTTTTCACTTATCCCGAGGGTCCAGTCAAGTAGTGGGGTCAATACACCCCGCTAGGTTAAGTCAAGGAGTGAGAACATTTCAAAGTGGGAGCACAGGCTCATCTATTACACTTATATTCAAAAAATTGTGAGTGAAGGTTCATCCATTGCAGAGAAGAATACAAGACTGCCAAGCAGAAAAATTTCAATTAGTCCAACCTACTAAGGCAATCTAAGATATTATCTCACAGATTATTAGATAGTATTGAATGAAGGAAGCATTGGAGAGCTTTTATCATTCAAGTATCAGTCACAAAACCCACAACACTCTAGAAGGCATTATTAGGATCCAATGCATCACAGTGAAATAGGGTAGCTGAATCTGAATTGGACTCATTAAATAAAAACAATACTTCGAATACTACACTTTTTGACAACATGAAGTTTGTCGGGTGAAACAAGTATATAAGTTACAATTGAAGGCAAATGGGAACGTGGATAGATACAAGGCCCGATTAGTGACAAGTGGATATTGCAAATATTAGGTGTTGACTACAACAAGACATTTTCTCTTATAGTGAAGTTGACATCTATCAAAGTCATATTTGTTTTAGTTGCATATCTAGACCTAGAGGTACAACAACTTGAGGGAAAAACTGTTTTCTTGAATGTATTCATAAAAAATGAGGTTTACATAGAATTTCCGTAAGAAAATCTGATGTGGTTATAGGTTGAACAAAGCCCTACATGGATCAAAACAATCATCCGGAGTTTGGTCCTAGCGTTTTGATGCTTACCTCGTATCAATAAGGTTGATGCCTTGCGTTGCAGTACTTGGATGCAAGTATACATGACATTGACCAGCAAGACCAAGGTGGCATCGCGATTAGATAGGTGAGGTGCTACGAGGTCGTAGCAAAGAATGTGATCGAAGATAGTTCTTAGTCAAAGCAATTTGATGCACTGCCACTAAGTAGTAAAGTCTATAAGTTCGCTAAATGTCGAGTTTTGAAGTCTTACACAGTGAGAACAATAGACATTATAATGATAAAATACTACTCATGGACATTTGTTTGATATAAGAGTAGAAGATCGGTTTAATGGAACCAATTATCAATCTTGGAAATTTAAAATGGAGATGATTCTTCTAGACAAAGATCTATGGGGAACGATTGATGGGTCATATATAAAACCAGATAATACAATGGGCCAAGCTTTTATGGGATAGGCAAAATCAAAAGACTAGGGCTAACATCATAATGAGCAGGTAATGAGCTTGAAACAAAATTAGATGTATTCGGTCATTGGCGCTAAAAGTCCAAAGAGGTTTAAGATAAGCTAACAACTATTTTTGAGACGAAGGATGTCACATTGCAAGTGATTCCAACACAAAAGTTCTATGGTCTGAAGATGTCCGAGAGGAATTCAGATGAATAACATTTAAATTTGTTCAGTATCTTTAAAATGCTTCTATGGATGGGCAAAGAGCTTTTATACCGTCCATGTTATTGAATCTACGTTTTTTCAACAAAAATGCTATTGCTCTATCCACGAACCCTAAATTTCATGCCAGAAACAAACATATAAACATACGGTACCACTATATTTGAGAACAAGTATAAGCTGGGGAAGTATGATGTTTGAAAAAAAAATCTACTTCTTCGATGGAGGCAAACTTCCTAACAAAAGGTGTTCTACATGGAAGAGCTTGGGCTAGTGTGTGTGAAGAAAGAAGATTAAGTCTCGGAAAAAAAAATTAAAAAAAAATATATGAATCAACTAGAAGAGCTTAGTGGGAGTGAAGAAGGGGTGCAATCTTCTGTTAGTAAAATAGTCAAGATCTAAAAGGGTGTGACATGAGACCTCTTCAGATAAGCCTTAGAGATACTAAAAGACACAGAATGATTTGTAGACTCTATAGAGAGACACACCTAAAGAATAAGAGAACACTCCAATTCTTTTGTGTAAAAGTACATGAATTGTAGAGATGTATAACTCACACCTTAGATTATTAAATCCAACAATGCCCTATAGTCTATATAATTGCAGCTTCAATCTAATACTATAGTATCTACAATGAGAATTCAAGCCCAATGGATATATGAATCCACATAATTTATCCTCAAAAGTAACAAGCATCACTACAACATATTAACGTTTTTATGACTGCAACCCTTAGATAGTGATATGAACCGTGACTACACAGTGATGAAACGCATTGTTGGGAATATTTTATACTGATGTAGTCATATATATCACTACATGACTCCGGAAAGGTAAGAGCCTTGGTCAAACATTGTAACTTATGACTACATGACTGAAGAAGGTTGCACAACTCTATTGATATGACTACATCATTACACGTGTCGTTTTAAGGCGTATACATGAATGAATTTATCCAATGGATGGGTTCATCCATCCGCCTATGCGGTGGTCTTCTCATAGTTGAACATGTGTCGATTTAATATTTGTTCAATTTCGCAATTGAACAATTCACACAATGCAATGATGGCACCATCATCTTGGCACGGCACATTATTCAATTGTGTGCATGGCACATTGTTCACAATGTTAAATTTGTTCATAGCATGACAGTGAGGTGGATTTTTGTGAAAGGCTCTTCTGTTTAAACTGTACAAACCTAGCCTTTCCTGGCATCAGACTTGGGGAATGTGAGATATTTGATCCATTCTCCAAGTGAGGAAGATAATGTTCACTTTTGTGAATTGAATAGCATTGTCTCACTCTTACAAAAGACAAGTTGTGAGGATTGGATTTGCTATTCCCGTTGAATAAAACAACTGTGAAAAAAGTGGAATGTAGCACTGAGGTACCATTTGGATGAGGTGTGTAGGCCGGGCCTCGACAAAGGAGGCATATCCGGTGGAGCTCCGTATTATGAAACTAATACAGCGTGGAAAGTAGTGAGATGACGAAATCTAGATTACACTAGAATATTCTATCACATTTGACTTTGCTCTTGGAAATGTGGACACTATCTGTAACAAATGCAGCTAAGTGTAAAGAAACTCTAAACTATATTTGGTCCTTATGCATGGTAGGTTTCACAAGCCATAAATAAGGAACCAACAAGAGTAATGGATTTATATAAGGCTACCTTATCAACGGTAGGAAAGAAAATTCAGTGTTATTCGCCATGCCCTATAGATTTAGGTTAATATGGGCTCAAAGATAACATGATGCAGACTAGAGCATGCAATATATGCAAAAACTGAAAATATAATCTTCATCTAACCATGAAATACAGAGTAGTCAAACACTATGATCAGCCCTTTAATTGCAAACACTGCAAACAAAAAATATTTTGGGATGTAGAAGTTTAGGCGTTGTGACCAACTTTCTCTGCTTTCTATGGACATCAACCTTGGAAGTCGTGAGAGCACACCAATGCAAGTAATAATGATCAGCAACCACCTTTGTGTGCTCAGTTACTCCTGCTGCAACCATACTATAGTATAGACCAATTGCAGTTCGAGGATGACGAATCCTCCAGAAAATCCAAGCAAAGCACTGAAGAAAGGGAAGGTTACGGCATTAAACATTGTGAAAAACTGAGTCTACATTGCAAACATAGACATGGTAGATTCTTATCATTAAACAACTTGAATTTTCCCAACGCCTCAAACTTACAAAACCCAAGCAAAACCGACAGCATGACTAACCATCCATCCTCACATACAAGATTGTTCCACTGAAAAACTCGGAGGTCTTGCTCAAGCTTACCAACATATAAAGAGCGCGTGATTATGCGTAGGTGAATTTCAGCTTTGTCTTCATGGTTTGCAACTAATTATTCGTGTCGACAATTACATGAACTCATGGAATATGAACTTAGGATGTTTTCTTCATTCTTTAGTTTTATTCTAACCTAGATAATATTATAGGATAAGAACTAATCTAAAGTAAACAAAATCTACAAGACACTTACCATAAAGAAACCCACATTACTAAAAGATTTTTAGAAAAAATATACTACACCTTTTAAAAAAAACAGAGCATGTGAAGCTAGAGCTTGGGAAAATTGACCCCATTTGTATATTTATGTGTTATGCGCAGTTTTTGTTTAATACACATATTTTTCAATTGATATTTTGAATCATTATGATCCGAAACCAGCAGGTATTTATGCCTACCACTAACCGGAATCGATAGGTATTTACCATTAAAGAGATAAGTACACCTGGACCGATAGGTTAGTGACAAAAGGCCGTGATAAAGCCATCGGTGAGTAGGGGTGCAGAGGTGGTTTCATAATTTTTGGACCTACGGTGTGGGAGATATTAAAGTTTTTTTTTGTCGATGCAAATTCATGAAAATAGCAAATTGGCCTTCATCTTTTGGTACACATGGTCATAAATGTTTATACTTATATACTTAGTAAAACGTACAATATGTGCAGCACGGGCCAAACTAGTGTGATTAAATGAGCCCATAGTCCAAAACCAGAAAATACATTCTAATCTGCATAGTCCTTTTCAACCTACATATGGATGTAGGGATGAGCATGTATAAGAGGTGTATAAAATCCCACCACAAAAATATGGTGATGTATATTATGTCCAACCATCAAATGTCAAATTACACTTGACAATATAATTTAATATGACAATAATGATGGGCTATTTGGCATAAATTAAACTATTTTTGGAAATGCTGGAAAAGTTCTGCCCCGAAATTGATTGGAAAGTCTCTCTTAAGTTATACTTATCTAATACTTAGTTATACTAACTAATAACTGGCCGATATCCGGGAACTATGTATAAAAGTTACACGAAACCTTTGGGTTGCCATATCCGTACAACATTGGTACTACTCCCCTAATATGCGCTTAAAATGAGCTTATTGTCAAAACAAGAAAATACATTCTAATAATACTCCCTGATTTTGTCTGCATATATTCCCTTTCAGAGATATACATATTATGGGTTAATTAAGTTATATATATACATATATTATATATTAATTAAGTTACTCTATATATATACATGTAATAATATATTCTATATTATGTATTCTGTACTATATATATTTGTATAATAATAATAAATATATTCTATATCTATATTTATTTCTATATTAAGTTATTATATAATTATATATCTCTAAGAGCCTATATATATTATGTGTTAATCAAGTTATTCTATAGCTGTGCTTCAATTCGAGGGTTTTAATGTTTTTTTTCATTCATTCGTTTTTTTAATAACGTGAAAATTCGGGGTCCCTTCTCTCCCATTTTCAAAAGAAGAAAACAATAAATGGGCCTCATCCCCTTTATTAAAAAAAAAAACAGAAAAGGTGGTGTGCTGAAAAGAAAAATATTCACTACAAGAAAAAAGACACCAACAGTCAGTAGCTCAGATGGTAAAGTGCGCTGAGTGCCATCCGGATGACCCTGGGGTCAAATACCTGCTACTTGACGGGGTGTGTACGCTCTTCTCCCCCTTCCCTGCGCAGTGTCGCATCAGAAAGCCTTTCGGCAAGGTTATTGAGAGGTTATTTTCTCCTCTCTCTATCAAGGGGCCTGATTTGTGAGCTGTCGCTCCCAGGTGTTTCCCTTTAAAAAAAGAAAAAGAAAAAACAAATATATAAATCATTTTTCATGACATAAGTACGATAAGTGGATTTTATTTTTGTTATTTTTGTTATTTTTGTTTATTTTTGAAAGGAAACCTGGGAGCGACAGCCCACAATTCAGGCCCTTGAGGAGGGAAAAATTTAACCCCCTTTCATTTATGGCCCATGAGGCCTACAGGACGATCAACGCCCAGACATACCGTCACGAACAATCCCACACACGCGGGTTTGAACCCCGAACCACCAGGGCGACACACGGTGCACTTACTAGCTGAGCTACCAGCCCATGTGCAAGCCCATGTGCAAATGGACTCTGTTTTCAACGTGGAAAAAACAAAGATGTGTTCGGTTGCGGGAACAGTGTTTTTTTTAAAAATATTTCCAAAATCGCCTGCGGGGCCACCTGTGAATTCTACGCAGTGCGCATGTGGCGAGAATATCGAGGTGATAGAGTTAAAAAAGTAGCTATATTCCAGGTGGCACGTCTTAACATCTTAACTGGTCCACGTCAGCAAGATTAGGCTCCTGAAATTTATCTGGTGGTCCGTTTTGGCGAAAATCTCGATTTTTAATTCCTTTGTACAAGTAGCTGACCAAGTTTCCAAGTTGAAATCTGGCAATTTTTCGCCAGAAAGAAAAACAGTGGCGGAAGGAATTTTCCTGCGGGGAAGACAAGGTGCAGCTCATAGAAAGCCCAATTCCTACCAACTGAAAAATAAAAAAGTTGTTCTATAACCATGCTTCAATTTGAGGGTTTAAGAAAAACAATTCCCCCTCGTCTTTTAAGAACTTGAAACCCATTTCTAGAAAGAAAAGCAAATAGGCGGTAGCTCAGCTGGTAAGTGCAGTGTGTTGTCACCCTGGTGATTTGGGGGTCAAACCCGCTGCCCTGCCCCGTGTGCGGATTGTTCGTGGCGGTCTGCCTAGGCATTGTTGGTCCTATGTGCCTCCATGGCCCATAAATGAGAGGGGGTTAATTCTTCCCCTCCTCAAGGACTTGAATTGTGGGCTGTCGCTCCCAGGTTTCCTTCAAAAAAACGAAAAGAAAAATGGTGAATTCTTAAAAATATAAAAAAAAAAGCGATATGCCTAATGGCAGCCTCAAGGGTTTTTTAATTTTTTTCCCTTCAATAATTCAGCAATAAAGTTACCAACCAGGGCCATGTCCCCTGTTTAAAAAAAAGAAAAAAAAAAAGAGAATGAGCAAGTGAGATGGATGACATCGATAATATATTGGCATATAATAATATTTAATATGTTACACCTCCCCAAGCGTAAATTTATGGTGTCTCTTCACCCCCAAGGGTTACTGCCTCCACTAGGAAGGCGGACACCTTTGTGAGGATTGAACCCACAACCACTTCCGAGGTGGTATGTGCCCATTACCACTAGGCTATAACTTGGTTGTCAAATTCACCAATGGTTCGCTATTGTTTACAAAAATGGGTGGTCAGCATGGCCCGTGAGCATGGCTTACCCACATTAGCCATGGGAAATGTTTGTGCCATGCCAATGTGCTGGTAGGTGAATCTGAATCTAGGGCGAATCTGGGTCCTTAAGAGGGACATGTCGTTGTTGTCCAGTTCACTCCAAGATCACCCAAACTGCAGCAACATGTCATCCACCTATGTCCAGAGTCTGATTTGGATAGATATGGTTACAGTATCTAAATCGATAATGTTGTGATTATATATAATATCTTTGTAAAAATAAATTTTTTGGGGTGCATATAGTGTGCCGTACCTGGTCAAAGATGTGCCACATTCCAACTTTGAAAACGTAATAAGTACTCCAGTTTCCAGGTAACGTAATACTTTGCTCCACATGTCGGAGCCGTCGTGACTTTGGGGCTTCTTCCAACCAAGCGAAATAAACAAACAAAAGTATTTCTCATCCATGGTCGGCCGCACTCATCCTCATTCATTCATCCACCCCTGCCCCTTGGAGCCACAAGTCGCGGCCGAATGCGCGTTGACAGCGAGGCCGTGTGGGGCTGACGTCTGGTTATCGTATCCCGTGATTTATGTTGAGGATTGTGGATGTGCTCGAGGGTAGAACGGATGAACACCATCCATGCAATGCATCCAAAATAGGGTCCCCGCAATGGACGTGACAGCAGAGAATCATCCGCAAATAACCAACGGCGGTGCGACCAAAGTGCAGATCCACCCGCAAGTGTGAACGGGGCGCGTATTGGGCTTGACCGAAAATAGACACTGACCGAAAATGCACAGGTGAAAACGGATACGGAGAATATTTTTGGGTTTTCTCTTGCCTCGAGGGGATATCTTTTGGAGTAGAGGGTGGAGATTTGTCGATCTAGCCGGTGTTTAGTTCCGAGGCCGTCGTGGGATGCTCGAGAGAGAGGGGGAGTTGAGGAGCAGACGATGTTGAGTATATAATCAATAATTGTGCGGAGAGAAAGGGTTCTTGCCTCGATTGTCTTTTGTGCAGGGCGAGGCTAGTCTGCAGGTCTTCCCTTCAGTGCAGGTCCTCTTTTCAGTTCGTGTGCGTAGCTGTTGTATGGCACACAGCTGTTGTTGTCTGGGAGTGGGAGTTTGTTGTGAATAGAGCGACGTTTTGAAGAGCTTGTGGTATCTCGTTTTGGTGTGGCTTCGTGGGAAGCGAACATGGCCACAAACGTGGAAACAGGGACACCTTTCAAGGTGGGATTTTTTTTGGATGTGGGGTTGATCTAGCGAATTCGTTTCAAAGGTCTTTTTGTGTGTCGCCCTCAAGAAATTCTGTTGTTCGTTTCTTAGGTTGAAGATCATGCCGATTTAACATCTCGTTTTCGAGCGCTTTCGTGTGACGGGGTGTTGTTGGTGTCGGTCGGTGCAGGAGTATGGGGAGGAAAATGGGCACGCAAAGACAGTCAAGGATGTGGATGATTGGCTACCCGTAACGGGAAGTCGTAACGCCAAATGGTGGTACGCAGCATTCCACAACGTGACGGCTATGGTGGGTGCTGGAGTGCTGGGCTTGCCTAATGCCATGGTTTATCTGACCTGGTACTCCAGCTTTGCTCTGTCCCATCTCTTTTACCTTTCTGTCTCATATTTCCTTCCAACCCCGCTCTCTGCCACAGGAATCCCGTTGCGCCTAACCGTGGTCAATTTGTTGATATATGAAGAGTTGTAATCTGGGTCATGAGAATTATGCTTGCTGCTGTTGCTGTTGACGAGTGTATAGGACAGTCGCAGAGTCTGACGGACTGCTGTTCTGCACATGCGCAGGGGTCCAGGAGTGGTAGTGTTGGTAATGTCATGGGTAATAACTCTCTATACATTATGGCAAATGGTTGAAATGCATGAAATGGTGCCGGGCAAGCGATTTGATCGTTATCATGAACTGGGTCAGGAGGCATTCGGGGAAAGATTGGGACTGTGGATTGTGGTGCCACAACAGCTGATTGTCGAGGTTGGCGTGGACATTGTGTACATGGTGACCGGTGGCAAATCTTTGAATAAATTTTACAATATTGTCTGCAAGGGAGACAACTGTCATTTGAAGAAACACACATCTGTTTGGATCATCATCTTTGCCTCGGTCCACTTTGTGCTGGCCCAGCTGCCCAACTTCAACTCAATTGCTGGAATATCTTTGGCCGCAGCTATCATGTCTCTGAGGTGGGTAATGAGAGAACTCCTTAATTAGTAACAGATGGTTTCACTGTTCTATTTGTGTCCTGGAATCTATTCATAGATTCCCATTGGCCTTTAAAGTTGTGTATTTGCGTGTGTGGTGCAGCTACTCTACCATTGGATGGGCCATTCCTTTACATTATGGTCACAGTTATCCACCTTTACAGGCTGGGCAGTACGCAGACTATCATCTGCCAGACAAGTCAAGGGCAGGACAGGTGTTTGGGGTTTTCAATGCCTTGGGAACAGTGGCGTTTGCCTACGCAGGGCACAACGTTGTTTTGGAAATCCAAGCCACCATTCCATCTACCCCGCAGAGGCCCTCCAAGGTTCCCATGTGGCGAGGAGTTCTGCTGGCTTATATAGTCGTGGCAGCTTGCTATTTTCCAGTCTCGATTGTTGGTTACTGGGCCTATGGTCAGAATGTAGGAGAGAGCATTATCACCTATGTTGCCAAACCTGAGTGGCTGGTTGCTGTCGCCAATATAATGGTGGTCATCCACGTCATTGGAAGTTATCAGGTACGGTCTTGTCTGAATCTTCTCTTTAGTAGCATAACACCAATTGATGAGGAACTTATCTATGTACTCTATGCTGTTGTCAGCTGTCAATTCTGTCCTATGTTCACATGAACAGAATGCATGACGAAATTCTTAGTTTGGCTTGTCCAGCCATCAGCAAAGAAGCACCACAAGCCTAAATATAGGTAAGTTGGGATTCAGAGGTTTGTTTCCATCATTCGCTAATCTTTTTCTATGGCAAGCTGACAAGGCAGTCGAATTTAAGTGTTTGGTTGGGAAATGTGGGGTGTATTGGAGAGGTAATGTGAAATCTGTTCATATGTGAATTGTTCTACAGATCTATGCCATGCCTGTCTTCGATATGCTGGAGACTGTACTCGTGAAGAGAGTACACTTAACTCCCTCACTTCCGCTTCGCATAATTACGCGCTCTTTATATGTTGGTAAGCTTGAGCAAAGACCTCCGAGTTTTTCAGTGGAACAATCTTGTGTGTGAGGATGGATGGTTAGTCATGCTGTCGGTTTTGCTTGGGTTTTGTAAGTTTGAGGCTTTGGGAAACTTCAAGTTGTTTAGTGATAAGAATCTAACATGTCTCTGTTTGCAATGTCTCAGCTTTCACGATGTTTATTGGCATAACCTTCCCCTTCTTCTCGGCTCTGCTTGGATTTTTCGGAGGATTTGCCTTTGCCCCAACCACCTACTTTGTAAGCTTGATGTGCCTTGCATCTTACAATTATGGTTGTATTCCATCCTTAGGGATTTGTACTAGTGGAAGGCTTGAATCATTTGTCATGAAAATGTCTTGGGTTACTCGAGCATTAACTTGGCGGCTCTGCAATGTAAACCTTATTTGTTAAAGTTAATCTTGAAATTCCTGCCTATGTTGCAGTTACCGTGTATTATGTGGCTGGCTATCTACAAGCCCAAGAGATTCGGTCTATCCTGGACCACCAATTGGGTGAGTTCTCCCTCATGGCTTTCCGGAGCACTCTTGAGAGTTGAGTTTTTGAAGTTGCTTTTACCCCTTCCCGCCCTTATCTTTTCCATCTTCTCTCCCTAGCTCTTCTGATCGGTTCTTTCTGTCACCTGCCATGCCTCACTTTCTTTCATACTGACAGACGTCCGCCGACTTTCACTAAACTTTCTTGAAGGGTGAAGTTATCATTTATCCATGTTAGATTGATTAAATTCAGGCAGTAAGAAACCACTTGTCAAGGTTATATTCGACACCCTCACATGTGACAGTGCATGATTAGATTGATGTTGACAATCATCATCAGACAACAATGTTTTACATTATTTTTGTGCTGGAAGGAATTGTGGTTGCTAAGCTAATCCCAAGCCCCTATGATGGATGCAGATATGTATCATACTGGGTGTCTTGCTCATGCTGGTGTCATCCATCGGTGGTCTCAGGCAGATCATTGTTGAAGCTTCCACTTTCACATTCTACTCATGATTCTTCAATGTAGCATTAGTCCACATACAAGTGAGAGCTTCGGACCACTAGCAATACCCACCTATGAATTATTTTTCTCAGCCCTTGTTTGCTCCTTTTTGGGGGAATAGAAACAATTTGTACAGCATGTCTAATTTCCATCCTCCAACGGCAATTGGTCCATACTGTAGTATGGATGCAGTAGGAGTAATTGAGCACACAAATTTGGTTGCTGATCATAATTACTTGCATTGGTGTGCTCTAAGGACTTCCAAGGTTAATGTCCATAGAAAGCAAAGAAAGTTGGTCACATTGCCTGAACTCCTTCATCCCAAAATGTTCTTTGTTTGCAGTGATTGCAGTTAAAGGGCTGATCATGGTGTTTGACTAGTCTGGATTTCGTAGCTTTTGCATATACATGCTTGGATCTACATCAGTTGTCCTTGAGCCCTAAATCCATTATTCTTGTTGGTTCCTTATTTATGGCTTGTGAAACCTACCATGAATAAGGACTAAGCATTTGTTGCAGAGAGAGTCCATCTTTCCAAGAGCAAAGTCTAGTAGTGATAGATTTTGTGATCTGGATGTCGCCATTTCACTACTTTCCACGTTGTATTAGTTTCATAGTGTGGAGCTCCGCTGGATACGCCTCCTTTGTCAGGGGGGCCTACACGCCTCATCCAAATGGTACCTTAGTGTTACATTCCACTTTCACAGTTGTTTGATTCAACAAGAATGGCAAATCCAATCCAGACAACTTGCCTTCCGTAAGAGTGAGAAAGTGCTATTCAATTCACAAAAATGAACATTATCTTCCTCACTTGGACGATGGATCAACCATCTCACACTCCTGAGTCTGATGCGAGGAAAACCTAGGTTTGTCCAATTTAAACAGAAGAGCCTTAAACAAAAATCCACCTCACTGTCATGCTGTGAACAATTTAACAGTGTGAACAATGTGCCAAGATGATGTAGTGTACAACCTGCCATCATCTTCGTCCATGTATGAATGTCTCATTCAGACAATTGATGACATAATTGGCGCGCATCCACCAGGCTCCCACACTTATGTACATGTTGATAATGTTGTTGAGTAGAAAAATGGTTGGCTTGGATGCACTTTGAATAATATGGGCATGCACCTGCTTTCCCTCTTCTAGTTTTTTCAGGTTGATGCACTACTGCAAGAGACAGATAGAAGTATTTGAGATGGCCGCAATGCCTTGTTGGTGCAAAATGTGCAACGTCTCTTTCAATTGTCCTGCCTTACACAGGGTCCTTACATACCCACAAGTGCCCGGAAAGCACTTGTTGACTTCCTCTCTCGGTCCTCTTTCCAAAGCAGTTGTGATAGTGAAGGTCCTACCCATGTTAGCAGTCGGATGTCCAACAAACAATTGAGCCTGATCCAACCCTGCCATCCTGCATGACTCCAAAGTACTGATGTCTCCAACTTCTGACTAGATACTCAAATGAATGATCTCTAGAGCAGGTTTCTTAATTTTTTTGAAAACAGTTTGTACCAATTCCATCTGTTTTAGTTGGAATTCTCAAAGACGATACCTTTTGGATTCCTGACATTGAGTGCCAAGGTGTACATCAACAGTAGAATCATAAACAGAATATGTTTGACAAGGTATAATGGTCGCCAGCTCTGCTTTCACCTAGGGAGGGTTCTTTTTATGCAAAGGTTTTCCTTTCTGCACTGGTGACTGAGGTACACTGATCTCAGACTTTGCTGTAAAACCAACAAGTAGATAGCTGAGCAGCCATAATTTAATAACAGACTTGAACAGACTAGGCTACAAAAGAAAAAAATCTAAAACTATTCTAATAACAGGGGACAACGTTCTTTGCTTCTTTGAAAAGCTCTTTCGCAAGCCCTCTGTGACAAATTCCACATGAAGATGGTCTCACCTGCTCAACCTGTTCTTGCACCACTGTGAAGGATCCGAGAAGAACTCCAGCCAGAGCATTTCTAAGCTCATCTCAACTGGGTGCAAGAGCTGCAGCAATGTGAGAATTTTACCAGGCCTGGTTGCCTCAGTCTCGATTTCAGGAGTGCTGGTGTAGGTTCAGGAACATACAAACCTGTCACAAATTACAGATAGTGCAGAAGATACTGAAAGAGGTTGTTTGAACAAGGCCACCCTTCAAGCTACTAGTCCTACTCAAAAGTCCTCCATAGCCCAACCTTGACAAGATGACTCCTTCGCCCATAATCTGGACTCCAAGCTTGAAGGTTCATTGCAGCTCCAATGGTTACACCAGCAGAGTCTGATATCCATCCACCTTTGCATTGTGGTTGACCAGGTGCCATAGTAGCTACTTCCGCTTTCAAGGGGGATTCATTTGTCTCTTAGCCAAAGCGCCTCTTATGTCTGCTTATGTCTGAAGTCTGGTGATCTTGCAGATTTCTGTGAACAACACCGGTGGGCAGTTGAGCAGCGGTAAGCACAGTCCCATACAGACCAGGCTACAACCACCAAAGCACCACAAGCATTGCTTCAAACAACAGACAATAGCTTTCATAAACAACTTTTCTATAGTGGACAGCTGTCTCATCCACAAATGAGAAGCACTAGGGCGCATGCAACAAACAAAAGATGTTACTCGTCATTCATCAAAGCAACTAATAAAGTTAGTTTCAGAACAGGTTCATTGACCATTCTCCTTAGGAGCTAGAATTGATTAGGTTAAGGATAGTGGTTGCCTCACTTTTTTGGATCTATTGTCCCAACACTGTGTAGGACTGTCATGAACTCCTGCCAAAGCTGGTCTATGCTTTTCCACTGCCCAAAATGTAAATGCTCTTCATACAACTACAACAACGTGAGCATAGAAGAGACAAACTAGTGTAGGCCGTCTGAAAAGAGAATAAAAAGCACTTAAATACACAAAGAACCAGAAGACCAGAGGAACCAGCATTACCAGCATTCGCATGATATACGAGATCAGTTCTTCTAAAACAGGCAAAAATGGCACTGTGAACGTCTTTATTAGGATTCCAAAGGCACTCTCCAGCCTGCAGCCATGTATAAGGACCAGAAGCTGCAACAGGTGATGGAACTAAAATATAAGCAATATCAATAGTCAGAGCATGCGCAAACACCATCCTAACTAGACCACGGGAGCTTTTCAGATTTTTTATCCTAGCCGAACGTGCTCAAGCTAGAAGTCAAGCTTGAGCAAGAAGTCAAAAGCACCATTTCTGTCCCAAAAGGGAGAAATTACATTGTCCTTGCATTATGCACGTCACTCTCGGATGTACACAATGAAGAACATACAAAGCATGGCCAACTTACAGATGCTAAACAAGCTTGTGAATCACGCGGCTGCCTTTTAATCAGGCTCACTGTGAGTCATACTCACTTTCATCTTCAAGTTTTGAAGGAGCTCCGCCATCCACACCAGAATCAGAACCGCACTCTGATATCGTTCCACCATCACTAGACTGTTCTCGTCCTTGTGCTGTGGCCGTTAGATTTTCCTTCATCGAAGGAGGATTGAACCAACCCTCAAGCCACGGGACCTCATGTCAGTAGCCTCGACATTTTGGATTGGCCTGTGAAATCCATCAGGGAGAAGCTGAGCAGCTGCAGTTGTAACCAAGCCAAAACCATCAACCCCCAAGTAGCAGATTCCAGGGAAAAACGGAATAACCTTGCAGATCCTATTGTCATGCCTTGCTTTAGGAAGAACAACCTATGGTCAAGTATCGCAAATGATGGATCATGTTCGCTGTTTGGATCCCCTGCCAAATGGCAAAGCATGAACTCGCCACCTCTTTGACAGGTTGAAATTGATATGCTTGGCACTGTAGAAACTGTTCTGACAACAATCCGAGCAGACTAATAAAAGTTGGTGTATGCTCTCTAAAATTGAAGCTTGATCTTCGAGAGTGAGGAGTCATGCGTGAGATGAACGAAGAATGTCGTCGTCCACAATCTGGCCCCAATTCTATGCAGGTGAACTTGGATGGAGAGGTCAAATGGAATAATCGAATAAAAGTTTTATATGATGTGTGGCGTCAAAAAGCAGCGTGTGGGTCCCTACCTTTCTCGTCTTTACACCCTAGTCTATCCCGATCTTTCAACGGGTCCTCGTTCCAGGCAATTCGTGAGCTTGTAAGCTCTGGTGTCGGTGTCCATTCGTAAGGCCATTCGTAAGACCATTCGTGGGTTCACAGTGAGCATTCCCGTCAGGATTTTTTTGGGTTTCTGAGGGAACAGAGCCCGAGTAGTTTGGTGCTGTGAGATCTTTTCTTGTCGCGAGGTGGGTTGGTTGAGGTTGGTTTCCTAGAACGGGGTAGGTTGTTTCTCTTGTTATGGCATCTTTTGAGTGCGTGATTCTGAGACGAATGGTGGTCTGGATGATGAGTTGCTGAGAGTCGCCTTCTTGCAATTTCAAGCTCAGGCTGGTTCATAACGACAATTTGGCTATTATAGAGGAGGGTTGAGACTTGAGACACCATAAGCGCACAGACGGGAGAGAGACGAATCACACACCTCCAATGGCAGCGGTTCAGAGGAGGCCAGACCCAAGTCCTGAATTTGGACGAGGGAGACCGCAAAACCCATTTGAGTCTTCAGACGAAGAAGACCCTACCACATCTGCAGCAAAGCCGTACCCTTCTATGCGCCACTCCAACCCTTTTGATGATGAGCCAGTCTCCGGGAGCAAGAACGCGCTGTCGCAGGCTCACAGGCCCAGGTTTCACAGCGCAGGCAGTGCTGACACCCGAAACCCGTTTGATGATGAAGAGGGGTTACCTTCCTCTAAGCCACCCCGGCAAAGTAGTCTTAGTGTCTTGGAGAGTGACTCTCTCTTTGATGACGAGGATGAAACCAAACTCAATTCCGATGCAGGGATCTTCAAAGCTTCGAAAACCAGCAATTTGCGGCCGGCCAAGGGCCGTGCACGCGTCTCTAGCAAAGTTAGCAAGGTTACAGTGACCAGGTTCACCAGTGAGCTTCAATTCAAAGATCCAGGGGCTTCGTTGGCCTCTTCTACTGCCGAAGCATCTAGATCTAGTGCAAATTCGAAGCAAACGAAAGAGCTTCTTGGTGAGGCACCCCGCTTCCCACCCAAGCATCGGGGAAATTTCAGCCAAAGCGTTCTTGAGTCTAAGGAGCTGTTTAGCTACGATGATTCGGACCTTAGAAGTACGGGTCAAGAGAATGGTCTATGTGAGCCCAGTGCTCCCCCCAGCGAAGACTATGTGAACCAGGCCGTCCAAGATCTGGAGAGGTATGCTGTAAAGAAGTCCCAAGACGCTACATCCGCCATACAAAATTGCTTGAAAGTTGCCGAAGATACAAGGGGCATAGGGGCCACTACGTTGGTCACTTTGCATGACCAGGGCGTCCAGATTGAGCGCACGCATGAGAGGGCGGTCATCCTTGAGCAGCATCTGGGCAGGGTATTGCTTTGACCCTGAGACTGATAGTGGGGTTGTGTGGGGTTGTTGTGACCATACTTTGGGCTACATGCATGTCCCATCTCGAATTCAACAGCATCAGACAGGGTTTTGTTAGTAGGGAAGTTCAATGATGAAGTCCAATACCTGGCTCTCCTTTTACATTAGCCACTGGCTCTTTTGCCTATTATTTCTTTCTTTGTCTTGGTCTGGGTGTGTGACTAAAGGGCATGTTCCACAGCAAATGATGAAATATAAATTCTGGATGTCACAATTTTTGGTGGTTGAGCAGGGAGAGAAGCTTCTTGGTAGCCTTGGAGGCATTTTTTCGAGGAAATGGAAACCCAAGAAAACTCGGAAGATCACTGGACCTGTCATTGGCCGCGGTAATTGAATGTGCTCTGTTTATCAATTTGCTCTCTCTCTCTCTCCCTCTTTCTCTTGTTGGTTTGTGTTCCGCTCAAAATGGGCGCGGGGTCGATGGCCACAAGGCTACGGCAAACAACGTCTTATGAGTACATTCTTTGTCTCGTTGGCTCTCCTCTATCCCTTTTTTCCTTCTATGTTCTAAAAGTAAGCTTTCTCCAGAAAACTCAACGATCTGTGTGCTGCCTTTGTGGAGTTGTCACCTTGTGAATACAACTGTGTGGGTCTATTGTACCTCCATTCTCCAGGCAGTGACTGAGGATGGAGTCAATGCAGCCACACCAGTCCAGGGTCAGCTGTATGCCTGCAGGTCCTTATCTGGGTAGTCTGTAGACTCGGCACGGAATGTAGTATTGTGGTGAAATGAGAAGTTTGACCACAAATATTTTTATAGGAAATTGGCCTCAATATTCTTAGCTAGATAAGAGGCTACTTTGCCATACTGTGATAGCACCATCTTAGCATCTATCATGGAATTTTGTGTATTGTAGTGGTGTTTTTGTGGTCTTTCCAAACCTAAAACATCAATTTAGGGTCAGTTCTGTCAACAGGCATGGATGCTGTAGCCCATTTGAATGGTGGCGCACCACATCAAGGCCTAGACACCACATTATATATGTTATAAGTCAGTGTGTCTTCATCCACTTGTCTGTCTTGGCCTGGCTGGGGTAGTTCTAAAATATGACTGCCTCTTAGTCTAATCCAATCACCTCAAAGCATGCAAAGAATTTCCAAGATTGCTGCTGGTGTAAAGATGATGTATCCTGCACACAATCTGTATGTCACGAGAACTGGATATATATGGCTGTCGTTGAAAGGTGATGAAATTTTCACTGCTGGAAATGCCCCTGTAAAGTGCTATGATGGTTAACTGAACAGTTTATTTGATATGTTAGAATCCTGTCTTGGAACAGTTTGGCCATTATATAACATGGCTTCTTGTATGGGCAGCCGATTCTTTCAAGAGGCGAGGGAGCACAGCTGATCGGGCCGCCTTGGGCCTAACAGCAGGCCAGAACTACTCCGAGACAAAGATAGAAAAGTCGGTGGGGTCATATGAGACATCTTGGACAGAGGGGCAGTCTGAGACACAGGATCAATTGGAGGTAAGTCTACCAAGTTATGACTCTGGACGTCGCGTTTATTTGGCATGAATTTGTAATGCCTCTAATGTAGGACAGACTTAATATCTGAGATGGAAGAGGAGTTGAGGCGGGTGGTTTTGGGGTACTACTAGTGTAAAGTTCCAGCATCTGAATACAAACATTGGAGTAAGTGGACATTATATTCTCGAGGTTCTAGTAATCATGTGCCCTGGGGGGGACTAGCTTCCATGGCTCTAGGTCTGCTTGATCTGTCGATTTCTTGAGTCTCTCTGGTCTCAACCCCCTGGCTCCATCTGCTTTTCTTGTTCTGATTTATTTCACTGAAACAGAGGGAGAAACAAAAACAGGATGAAGCGCTGGGGGATCTAAGTAATGTCGTGGGACAACTGAAGGAGATGTCCCTTGATATGTTCACAGAATTTGGACGGTATGCTACTCACTTTGTACGTCCATGTGCTTGCTTCTTTCTTTCTCTCCGACAGCCACATGTCAACACTCAATTCCTGTGATGCAATTGTCATAAGCGAAGGCGTGGGAATTGTACGGTGTTACAGGCAAAGTGAGGGGATAGACCACCTTCAAGATGATATCCAAGAGATCAATTCCCGAGTGCATCAAGCAAATGTGCGCACCCGCCGGTTACTTCGAAGGTGATCTTGTCCAGGTATATGTACTTGGGATCTTTGGGTGTTGTTATTATTGGGCTCGAAAGTTGGGAGAAAGAGTCCATCTTTGGAAGTAGGTAGATCCAGAAACTAGTACTACTGTGCGGACAAAATTAAACCGCCTAGCAGGTGATTCTTTTACAGCATAGCATAGTGTATAAAGTGGTTGTGCCATACTTGTAGTTATATGTGGTGTGTGAAGAATCTCATATGAAATTTTCAGTGGCAATGTATCAACTCAATACATGTTAAAGCTTTCTGGCACTTTCGTGACTGATTGTTTTGAGTATTTGGAGAACTCTGCTTGTGATACATACCACAGAATCCAGACACCTTACGTGGAACAGCTCGGCCATAAGCAGCATCATTTCAGAATACGTACACATCTACAGTATTGGGATACACTCTTAAGCTATACTACAGTAAGATTTAAACTCATAGATACGGGCACACACTGTTCAATATAGTATGGCAGAGAGAGTGGGGTATGGTCAATGTCAAGGACACATCCACCACAGCAATCGGCACCAATGACCCTGTACCCCAACGCAGATTGAACCCACGGAGGTTGATGGGACTCACCTCAAAGGTAGGTCTAGGGTCTCGTTGAATATAGCGCAGCACCCAAACTCCCCAATCCTACCAGTGTCGCTACAGCCACAAGGAGAATACTGGGCACCAAAGTGCGACATCTGAGTAAAGGAGTGTCTTCCTACACTAGTGATTCGTGAGGTCCCTTTGTTTGTTGAGAAGGTCGCATACACAGTGAAATGTTGCAGTCTCAAGTGTGGTTGTTACTGCATAGCTACTGAAGGTGTGTTTTGAAACTCTATTTCGGGTGAGACTTGCAGTAAAGAAATGGGGTTAGCTAATGGAGTGTTGGATTATGCATATCAGACGCATTACAATATCCATGTATGAGGATGATTCATTAATCCTGTTGCACAACAGTTGTCATTCACAATGTGAAAAAAGGAAAGAAAAGATCATCTTGAGTTTTCTGCAGCCTCTAGATTCTCACTAATATCGTCAATGGCCGCGGTGGCAGTTAACCGCCACCTGTTCCCAAGACTGGGATTCTCCTGTCCCTCGCTCCATCTTCTTTCTCTTTTCAGGATCTTGAAAGAGGTCTTCCAGTAGGAAAGAATGCTTCACACTTTTCTGTTCAAACCAACATTCACATTCTAAGATCAGCTCAGAATTCCCACAATGGGTTCTCGATGTGGCATCCACAGCTTCTTTGCTGCCACTCTGCATTCAGCACTGAGTAGCTGCAGCAAGAAGTTTCATCCCGTGACTTGATTTTGTTGAGTCGCCGCGTTGGATGTGAGGTATGGAGAGAGCAGGTGTCGTGGGGGCCTCCAAGAGGTCAAACGCACATAACGCAGCGTTCAGGCCGCCATCCCAGAAAAGGCCGATTGAAGCAGATGAAGAAGCAGCCTATGCAGCTACCAGCAGGGGAGGTCCATCCAACGAGAGTTGTATAGGCAACAGGGACGTCCAGTCAAGTGAGGGTGCTCCAAGGAAACGAGAGCAGTGGTGTAGCAGAGGTCCTAGCAAAGAACAGCGAGAGAATGCTGCCCACCAGCAAGCCATCCTTCAGAGCCTCGCTTCGTGAGAGAATCTTTACTGTTCTGTGACACACTTTGACTTCCATGTACCTCTTCCTGTATCTTCAATGCCTTGATCCCATCTTCTTCCTTCCCTTCCACAAACAGCTGCCTCTTTGTGTCATGCACACCGTCCTATAGCGCATGATCCCTACAGAGTGACTGGCTGTGCAATGACAAACACCTGTGTCACATTTGCATAAGGTTAGAGGGCTACCAGAGCTGTGCTGGATTCAACATGATCATGCTTTCCCACATGATTTGAATGCCTCGGCACAGAATTTTCTGTGACCAAATTATGTCAGCTTTGCTCAAGTGCCATAGCCATTCTGAGATGGATTTCATACCGTGTTGATTCAAAATTCCACCATCGGCTCCCACACAATTACTATATTTTCCCTCTAGGCTGCGTGGTGGCTAATGTCACAAGGAAAGGTCGGGTGCAAGTACATCACTTCAAGCCCTTCAGTTGTCTTATGCTGTGGTTCTGCTCCCCAGTTTCCTGATTATTATAGTTTTCTACTCTCAGTAAGGACTCACTGACAGGGGAGCATGGCAACTACTACCTAAACACCCATTGTTTGCAACCCGAGCAGGTACTTGGAAGGGGAGTTGATGGTGCGTCTCCAATCGTACTCAGAGCTGCTGGCTGATGTACAAACTTTCACATCCCTCTTCCTCTTGTCATTGATGGACAACATGTTGCTGTTGGGATGTGACGGGGCAAAGGGGAAAAACACACGAGAGTAGTCAAAAGTGCGGTTAAACTCCAATGTCTGTACTGTACTATTGGGTTTTTTGGTAACATTCTGCAGAGGACAAGTGCAAGGTTCCAGGGGATATCATACTGTGAAGGTGTGCTTGTGTGGGTCTTGGGCAGGTTGAGGCTGTTAGTAAGGAGCGGATGTTCTACCATGACAAACTTCTCCGGATTGAGAAGGTAAATGTTCCAACTTGTCTTTATTGGCTGCATTGTGTACATATTGTTGGATGGGGTTTGTGTTGTGTAACATGCAGACTTAACATGACACTGTGACAGGTGTTTGCCTACTTTGGTTGTGGAAGCATCAGCAGCAAGACTGGCATGATGCAACTAAAGAAAAGAACAACCTGCATTTAGCCTTGGAGTCTACAGCTGAGAGGAATAATGCCACATGGCAGCCCTGCTGTGCATGGTTTCTCTTGAGCAACCAAAGTGGATACGAGACCATTACACATAAGAAATGATTGGTGATTACCATGCTCTCTCCAACCACCATTCTTGGTGTATTGAGTTTACCACAGTTTAGTTGTTCTGCTGTGGCTGCATGCAGGTGTGTGAGCGTGCACAGCCATATGGATCCACTGTGCCCCTAGTGGAGTCAGTTCTTGCCATCCTGGGATCTACCACTGACCGTCCTAAGCCTTGCTAAATTTGAATTAGGGCACATATTCCATTCAGGCTGATACGTATTGTATTAGTCTGTCCTTTCCACTCTGTGGGTCGTATCCAGCAGAAAAATTTGGATTGTTGACCTGAAGGAGTGGGCAAATGGATTCACCTGAACTCGAGGGAAAATTCAGAGTTGTAACACTTCTTGGAGACATGAACAAGTTACAGGTGGGAGTGAGGTCTAATTGTGGGCACAGCTTTGCTGCAACAGTAATCACCGTGGGACAATCTCTGCATCCCTCTCCCACTCAGCTTAGACTTGGGTCAAGGGTAAGGCAAGAGCATCTTGATACTTCATTTTCCTTT